>CAWUFQ010000361.1:2500-50513 GCA_963921405.1 Cepaea hortensis | reverse complement strand
GACAGTGATTGAACTTTAGAGCTACTACAGCCTAGCATAGAGGATCAACAAACCACACATTCAACCAAACATTTAACCATACACACAACCACGCATTCAACCACGCATTCAACCACACATACAACCATCAATTCTACCACATATTCAACCACACAAGCAACCACACATACAACAACATATTCACACATTCAAATGCACATTCAACCGAAAATTCAACCATACATTCAACTACATATTCAATAACACATTCCACCTCGCATTCAACCACACATTAAAGAACACATGCAACTACACGTTCAACCACACATTCGTCACACATTCAACCACACATTCAACCAGACATTCAACCACACATTCAACCACACATTCAACAAAACACTCAACGAAACAACCAACCAAACAGGCAACCAAACATTCAACCTAATATTCAACCACACATTCAAAGCAAACATTCAACCAAACATTTAGCCAAACATTCAAATACACATTCAACCAAACAATCAATCAAACAACCAATCAAAAATGCAATCAAACATTCAATCAAACAATGAACCAAACATTCAACCAAACAACCAAAAACAACAACAACCAAACATTCAAGCATACAACCAAGCAATCATTCAACCAATATCCAAGTAACAATAATCTTACCCGTCCTCCGTTTTGGACCACGGCCACGCTGTTCCGTCCATCTTTTTTCCAGCATGTAAACCCCATTCTCTGGGAGGAAAAACGGTTGGAATTAACTCCCACTGGTTAACATATAACATTATTTACACGCACAAAGTTGACTGCATGTCCTTTACATGACGTTGCAATCAACCCCAGCATGATGTGGCTATTTGTTTTTTCGCGAAATGTTCTGGAACATCCACCTTACAGCCCCGACTTAGCCCCTAGCGATTTCCACCTTTTTGGTCCACTGAAATCCCACCTTGGCGGCAGACATTTTGCGAATGACACCGAAGTTGAATGTGAAGTGAAAACTTGGTTTAGAAAACAGAGCACGCAGTTCTAGGCAGCCAGTTTTGGGGGACTGATAAACCATGGGATAAGTGCATCAATGTTGGTGGAAATTATGTTGAGAAATAAAGGGACAATGTGTGTATAAAAATAAACTGGTTTCAAGTTGTTATCTTATTTAATTATATTTCTACAGCCATTTGTGGCTTACTTATTGACTTCCCGGCGTACATACGTGTGTTCTTTTTTTCGCATATCCTTTACAGGACATCGCTGTAAACACCAGCATTTTACCGCTGCCGTTGATATCTTGGCAAGATTACGCTCAGTAATTTGCCAAAGCTTTCTGAGCGGCCTGCTCACTTATCCCTAAGTTGCCAACGAGGCGAGAACCGTTCCAATCCTCACGCGCTGCGTTACCCTTCTTGGATAAACGGGATTACGGAGAAAGCCGTTTAACCGCTAGGCCAGGGAGCGGGCACATACTAATGGATTCCATTCATACTCCTTGAGGACTGGGTATATAATGTTAGCTCCATATTGTTGTATAAATCAGTCGGCACTAACGATATGATGTGGTCAATAATCATATCGGCCGACTTCAGTTGGCGAGACTTGCGAGTTCCCATTTTAGGTTGGATCGAGCTGGGAGTTCAGGTTAAATATAGAAACCAGCCTCACGGAGGATTCGATTCTGTGACTGCAGAGAGAACTGGATAATCGCTTCAGAAGTAGACAATCCACATTCTTTGGGCAGGCCATGAGAAGGGGAAAGATGGAGTATGTCGTCGCATCGGGAAAGCTGCAGGGAAAGAGAAGCAGGAGGATAAAATATACTGGGCAGTTTGACACCGTGACATAGAGGAACATCAGTATCAGAAATGATTGGCAGCACACGAGACAGACGACTGTAGACAGACATAATCACTAACGCAACAAGATTAATAATGTTATATTTACATGGAAAAAACAAGTAGTAGTAGTAGTAGTAGTAGTAGTAGTAGTAGTAGTAGTAGTAGTAGTAGTAGTAGTAGTAGTAGTAGTAGTAGTAGTAGTAGTAGTAGTAGTTGTAGTAGTAGTTATAGTAGTAGCAGATGTAGAGTAGTAGTAGTAGTAGTAGTAGTAGTAGTAGTAGTAGTAGTAGTAGTAGTAGTAGTAGTAGTAGTAGTAGTAGTAGTAGTAGTAGTAGTAGTAGTTATAGTAGTAGCAGATGTAGAGTAGTAGTAGTAGTAGTAGTAGTAGTAGTAGTAGTAGTAGTAGTAGTAGTAGAAGTAGTAGTAGTAGTAGTAGTAGTAGTAGTAGTAGTGGTAGTAGTAGTAGTAGTAGTAGTAGTAGTAGTAGTAGTAGTAGTAGTAGCAGCAGCAGCAGCAGCAGCAGTAGTAGTAGTAGTAGTAGTAGTAGTAGTAGTAGTAGTAGTAGTAGTAGTAGTAGTAGTAGTAGTAGTAGTTGTTGTTGTTGTTGTTGTTGCTGTTGTTGCTGTTGTTGTTGTCGTAGTAGTAGTAGTAGTAGTAGTAGTAGTAGTAGTAGTAGTAGTAGTAGTAGTAGTAGTAGTAGTAGTAGTAGTAGTAGTAGTAGTAGTAGTAGTAGTAGTAGTAGCAGTAGTAGTAGTAGTAGTAGAAGTAGTAGTAGTAGTAGAAGTAGTAGTAATAGTAGTAATAGTAGTAGAAGTAGTAGTAGTAGTAGTAGTAGTAGTAGTAGTAGTAGTAGTAGTAGTAGTAGTAGTAGTAGTAGTAGTAGTAGTAGTAGTAGTAGTAGTAGTAGTAGTAGTAGTAGTGTGTCAGGTCTTTGTCAGATATGACTGAGCTACTGTATAACAGTAGACGGTACTACCTGCTTTCTGTCAGCGCCGAATGTTGGGCGGCGCTTACCAAACCCAACACCCCACATTATGCAAACGGCTTCGGGCGGAAGAGCGCAATTGGGAGGGTACAAGCCTTACCCTGGTGCGAGGAAATGCAAGCTAAAGACAAAATGTCATGGCAGGGCAGACCAGGCCCTAAGCCTTGGTTGGCGGCTGGTCTAGGATCGAAGCTCCGACAGGCGGACAGTTAGAGCATTGCTTTGCTGATCCTGCAGCTTCTGCAGCTTGTCTTGTTCCAGTTGTAGGGGTGTTACCTTTCCTCTGGAGTGAACTAGGCAGGCCGAGAGAGGGATCATGCTGCATGGGCAACACATGATTTCTATATTTTAGCCCGGGCTTTGTGCTATGGAGAGGCAATAACTCCATCCCTGGTCTTAACTGGTATCGGAATCAAAGCGAGAGTCAACTGTTGCGGGTTATAAGTCCTTGTCAGTTGGCGTAGACATGGGGCGCCACGCGTTGCCTCTGACGGTGGGAGACACCTACAGGTGCCACTGATCAGCTCTCTGTCTGTCTCTCTCTCTCTGTCTGTCTGAATGTCTCTCTCTCTCTCTCTCTCTCTCTCTCTCTCTCTCTCACTCTCTGTTTGTCAGGCTGTCTGCCTGCCTGTCTGTCTGTCTGTTTGTCTGTTTGATGGTCTCGCTGTCTCTCAGGCAGTCTGTCTTTCTACTTACATTCCTGTCTGTCTGTCTATCTGTCTGAATGAATACATATATAAACAGGATCCTTGTATATATTTAACAAGCGCAAGACCAGGAATTCCCGATATGACTCTTAGCGTGACCTGACTCAGGATACCAGAAACTTATTTTATCGTGTCCCTATATTTATTCACACACACACACACACACACACACACACACACACACACACACACACACACACACACACACGTACACACACTCTCTCACTCACTCGCGCGCGCGCACACACACACACACACCACACACACACGTACACACACTCTCTCACTCACTCGCGCGCGCGCACACACACACACACACACCTTCCGATATTGCTGCTGGGCAGCCCCCGGCCAATTGGGTGCTGATCCGGCACAGCCTGCCTGCTTCAATGGGTGCTTGGGCTAGGACAAAATCTGAATCGCAGGCTGTAAAACCAATGCACCAGGTACAAATAAAAATGTGTGTACTATAGTATGTCCACATTTGTTTGCCTCAATATAAACATCCATATCTCAGTAACCAACTGAGGGAAAATTATGAGATTTAGTATATAACCTTATCATTATGTCCACCCAACAAAAAATATTCTGTTCTGGAGATTTTACAGCAGATTTCAAAGTTTGTTTATATGCGGTATATAATTTACGGGTCTGAGATGAAATTCATAATTTTAAATGTATTAGAGCGTAGCCTGACAATCAGCGCTCAATGTTGAATATTTTCATGGGATTGGCCTTATGCCGCCAACTCCCCGCGTTGTTTTAAACTAGGACTGTTCAGAGGTGTCTCAAAATGTGAGTTATTTCATGAAACCTGATTAATATGTTGTTGTTTTTTTAACATCTTACCACTTATCGCTGACATTGAAATGTGTGAATATTTTTCAATAGGATTGAATGCGAAATTGTATATACTATTACAAATTCCGAAAAAAGAACAGTGCATACATTGGGTTTGAGTAAATGGTAATTTCGTCGATGGGTGCAAGAATCTGGAATTAAACCACCACGCAATAACCAAACGGTAGGTAGAAAGATTATTGTAGACAGCTTTGACAAAGATGTCATAAGGCGAGCTATTATAAAAATGCTTTAAAAAGTCGCTTAAAATTCGACAGGGTTGACTTCATTGCACCGGGTTCTATCCTATATGGCTCGGTCTCTTTCCGCAGCGCGGAAAACATCGCACAAAGCACGAACTCCGCAGCTCTAGCGACGACCCACAGAAGTCTCCGAAAAATTTAACTCGTGAACCGAAGGATGCGGCCCGGAATCGAACCCACGACCTTTGGAGCCCGAGTCAAAAGGCTTGACCACTTCGCCACGGAGATTCCGAAAATTATAAAAATTTTGGATTTTATATCCAGGATTATCCAACATTATAAAAATGCTGGATACCATAGAAACAGTGACTGTAAGAAAACTTAGGGTTTGGTTGAGAAAGAACAATAACATAGAGCTATTCAAAACAACTTTGTGGAAAATTATAAGGACATTATCTTCACTTTTTGAAAGTACAAGGGCGGTAGAAATATTCTTTGCGCGCAACCGCATTTAGGAGCCTTGAGAAGCAGATACCTACGTGAAACAAGGGAAATGCGCAAAAAAAAATTATGACATAGTGTATTAGGGTGAGACGTGGATCAATGCGCACCACACAAGTGAAAAGGAATGGCAATCAATGGATGGAAAGATAAAACGTTATGTGCCCAGCAGTAAAGGACAGTGTTTGGTCATAGCGTATGCTGGTAGTACTCATAATGGCTTACTACAGAATGCTGGGCTAGTGTTCATATCAAAGCATACAGACAATAGGGATTATCATAATGAGATGAATGGTAATGTATTTAGAGATTGGCTCGAGAATACAGTACTTCCGTCCCTTGATAGACCGTCTTGTCTAATCATGGACAATGCATCATATCACAATGTTGTTGCCCAAGAAGATAAAATACCTACGGTATTGAGCACAATGGAAGCAATAAAGATATGGCTCCGAAGGGAAAATATACCATTTCCAGAAACATGTGTTGTTGTCCCGTGTAAAACAGGCGCAAAAAATCAAGAAATTTCAAATCCACAAGTTCATAGAAGAGCATGGCCATATGTGCTTGAGACTTCCGCCGTATCATTCTCATTTAAACCCTATAGATCTTGTGTGGGCTAAAATTAAAGGACAAGTGGCAGCTGCCAATACTACATTCAAATTGTCTGACGTCAAGATACTAACCCAGTCCGCGCTATTAAATATTGATAAAAGTTACTGGAAAAAATGTGAGGGCCATGTGTTGAAAGAGGAAGAGGACTATTGGAGAAAGGCTGGATTGAATTTTATGCAACCGGGAGCAATTATCACCCTACTGGAATCGTCCGACACAGATTAAGGTATGAGCAGATCGCAGACCTTAATCTACGTACACACTTACTGGGATATTTTGCTCCAACTATTCAGACGAATTTCAGGCCCTATACATTACAGCATCAGCATAATGTCAATGGCAACAGTTTGTATTCCAAAGTGATGAACTTTCAATTCCGCAAGCCCTCAGCGGTGACAAACAACTGTATTGAAAACACACACACACACACACACACACACACACACACACACACACACACTAAACGCATTGAATACCAACAGAAGAGTAATATTGCGGTGGAAACTGACATATTGTGGCATAACAAGAAACGTAAGAGCAAACACGTTGTCAAATTAGGGGACAACACACGTGTATACGAATCAATCTATAAACTTCAATGAAAAGAGGACCAGCATCTTGGTCGTTAAGAAGAAAGCCCACTACCGAGACACTGACACCTATTTTCATAGTGCAAAACAGGTAATCATGTTCCGTCTCTGAACGGTAAACAGCGGAATAGACAATCTTTCACGAAGACTCAAAGCGGGTCTATCACCCATGTGTACGTGTGAACAAACAGACAGCTGAACAGATCCTTAGCAATGGAAACATGATGAATAAATTGCTGTATCAATTCTGATCACTCCATACGCACATTAACGCGCAGCTATTTGGAAGCTTTCACGAACTCAATATAAAAAGCTAACACGAATACTTGTGTACACATTATTAACCAGCATCTGAAGAAACAAGAAGGAAATTAAAAATACGGTAAGAAATATATTCCTTCTACTTTCCTGTCAATTTACAAATTATTTACCCCATGCATCTGTAAATTCCCTGTCTTTACTAATATTACACACTGCACCCCTCTCGGGATTCTCCGTGGTGAAGTGGTCAAGCCGTCTGACTCGGGCTCCGAAGGTTGTATGTTCGATTCCGGGCCGCGTCCTTCATTTCACGAGTGCATTTTTTCGGAGACTCCCGAGGGTCGTCGCTGGAGGTACGGAGTTCGCGCTTTGTGTGACGCTTTCCGCGCTGCGGAAAGAAACTGAGCCATATGGGATAAAAACCTGGTGCAATGCAGCCGACCCTGCCGATTTTAAGCTACTTCTTTCATTGCACCCACTCCCATACGAATCCGGATACGCCTTGTGTGTCATCTGAATTGGCGGGGCTTACATTACTGTAAATATAAATTTGTTAGCGAGAAATCACTAATTCTTCAGCACAACATCAAAGAAATGTCGCCGCTTTCGATGATTTAAGTTGTTTTTGGACCTATCAAAGACATATTCCTTATGTGGGGGTAAATATAAGACGGCTGGAAAAATTTCATAACGATGCAACAGACAGTTTTCAAAATAATTGATCGTGAATGAAGGCATTCTTTGCGGGACACACTATAGCTCCCACCCTCTTTGGAATATACATTTCACTTCTACTGAAATATGCCTTTCGTGATCAGGATGGTGGTGTATACATTCACTCACGCTCAGATGGCGGCCTCTACAATGCTCAGAGATTGAAGGCCAAGACCAAAATTAGGAGGGTGCTGATCAGAGAGTTGCTTTTTGAAGATGATGCTGCAGTTACGGCCCAGTCTGAGGAAGAACTGCAATATCTACTATCTGCATTCTCCAATGCTTGTTCTGAATTTGGTTTAACAATTAACAAAAAGAAGACACAGATTATGTCACAAGGTGTACATGGGGTACGATCAATCTTTATTGATGACGCCGAACTAGAGATGGTAGACCATTTTACATATCTAGGATCAGTGGTAAATAGCAAACTATCCCTAGATCAGAAAATCAACATCCGGATTGGTAAGGCAGCAACAACAATGAACAGGTTAAGAAAAAGAGTCTGGGAGAACAGGAAGCTTTTTATGGCAGTGAAACCTGGACAACTTACTCACACCAAGAGAAACGT
Organism: Cepaea hortensis; assembly: GCA_963921405.1. NCBI lineage: Eukaryota > Metazoa > Mollusca > Gastropoda > Stylommatophora > Helicidae > Cepaea > Cepaea hortensis. The sequence continues at coordinate 42,709 of CAWUFQ010000361.1, read as the reverse complement.
TTAAACAGCTTTCATATGCGGTGTCTGCGAAGAATTCTTGGTATTAAGTGGCAAGACAAAACCACAAATACTGAAGTATTGGAAAAATCAGGTTGTGTGACGGTTTATTCCATGCTCAGTCTTCGTAGACTTAGATGGATAGGACATCTTAGGAGGACGAATGATGGTAGAATACCAAAGGACATCTTTTTTGGTAAATTACAGATGGGTAAGAGATCTCAGGGTCGGCCTCTACTACGATACAAAGATGTGTGTAAGCGGGACATGACTGATACAGGCATTGATAATGCACATTGGGAGCAAGTCGCCGCTGAACGTGTTGCATGGAGGGCAAACATCAGAAATGGAATAAAGACAAAGGAGAAAATTATTGTAGATAAGTCACTCACCGAGCGTGTGAGACGTAAGATGGTGCATGATAGTGGAAATGACGACGTGTTCACATGCACCCACTGTGAACGGACATTTACAGCGCAAATTGGCCTTATCAGTCACATTCGCTACCGGCATAGGTAAAAGTTATTATGCCTTTTTAAAGCACAAACTATCGTCTGTCAAGACGGCAAGGTGCCAATGGTCAGTAGTAGTAGTAGTAGTAGTAGTAGTAGTAGTAGTAGTAGTAGTAGTAGTAGTAGTAGTAGTAGCAGCAGCAGCAGCAGCAGCAGCAGCAGCAGTAGTAGTAGTAGTAGTAGTAGTAGTAGTAGTAGTAGTAGTAGTAGTAGTAGTAGTAGTAGCAGCAGAAGCAGTAGTAGTAGTAGTAGTAGTAGTAGTAGTAGTAGTAGTAGTAGTAGTAGTAGTAGTAGTATTAGTAGTAGTAGTAGTAGTAGTAATAGTAGTAGTAGTAGTAGTAGTAGTAGTAGAAGTAGTAGTAGTAGTCGTTGTTGCTGCTGTTATTGTTGTGGTGGTGGTGGTGGTGGTGGTGGTGGTGGTAGTGGTGGTGGCGGCAGCAGCAGCAGCAGTAGTAGTAGTAGTAGTAGTAGTAGTAGTAGTAGTAGTAGTAGTAGTAGTAGTAGTAGTAGTAGTAGTAGTTGTTGTTGTTGTTATTGTTGTTGCTGCTGCTGCTGATGCTGATGCTGCTACTGCTGTTGTTGTTGTTGTTGTTGTTGTTGTTGTTGTTGTTGTTGTTGTTGTTGTTGTTGTTGTTGTTGTTGTTGTTGTTGTTGTTGTTGTACGACGAGGATTCAAATGAAAACTTAAAAGTGTGATAGAAATTACGTTAACTGTTGTCTTATAACCTGACAATATTGTTGTTAAGGATATCAATAGTGTTTAGCACGTGACGTCATAAGGACAGTTTAAAGATGGCCACCTCATTTTTGACATGCACCAAAGATAAGCATGCTTTCAGTTATCCGTTGTTGTTGTGTGTTTTTTTTTTTTTTTAAATATCAGTGAACGGGTAACACCTGTATAAATTCATCGACGATTGACTGTGAGTGACATTGCTGGACATCTTGACATCAGTCAAGGTTCAGCGCACCACATCATCCATGATGTACTACAGTACCACAAAGTGTCTGCAAGGTGGGTGTCACGGCAGCTTACTCCAGAATTGAAACAACGACACATTGATGCTTGTCAAGAACTTCTACTGTGTTTTAAAGAAAAAGATAACGATTTTCATTCAAGAATTGTTACTGGAGATGAAAGCTGGGTTCACTACCACGAGTCGGAAATAAAGAGAGCGGGCAAGGAATGGCGCCATCCCTCCTCACCGAAACTAAAGAAGTTTCACACGCGGCAATCTGCAGGGAAGGTTATGCTGACGACTCTCTTGTGGGATAAACGAGGCGTTATTTTAGAGCACTACATGCCAAGAGGGAAAAATGTCACCAGTGGTACGTATACAGATCTTCTCAGGAATCATCTTCGACTCGCAATCAAATCCAAACGACGAGAACTTCTGAGTAAAGGTGTCCCTTTTGCAACACGACAATGCTCGACCTCATACCGCCTGCACAAGGGTTGAAATCATCTTAGACCTCCACTTTCAGTTTGTACCACATCCTCGTACTCACGAGACTCGGCTGGAGGACTTGCATACAACGCAGTGGTGACTGCATCGAAAAATGATATATGTGTTCTTTATTGTTTTCAGAATATATTCACCAAAAAAAAAAAAGAAGAAACAAAAAAAACAGTTTAAGGTTTTCATTTGAAGGCAGCAAGCCGGCGTGGCTGTGCTGAAATGGATTCATAGCCTTTGACAAGGTATTTGAGTTTTTATCTCTTTTCTTCACTTGAACTCGAGTGTAGTCTACATACGTGCTACTACAACTGGTAGTGGCTACTTCTGGGGAGTGCACTGGACTTATATTTTGCGTGTGGATTAGCTTTTCCTATTACCAGTGTCCCCTGACATCTGGCGAACCCACTCCGACTTCTGAGGTACTTGTAATTTACATCCTCAAGTCAAGGCCGAGAAGTCAACATGTTAGTCCGATTGAACGTTTCAGGGGTTAACGCGGTTAACCCGCTACCCTTGCGGGATGAGAGCATGACGGGACACTACCTGATCTTGTGGGTGCATACAGTAATGTCACGACCAGATGCTGCCCGACGTTATGTTATCAATAATAGCTCTGGGATGAACATCGTCTAATTAGTCGAATACAGGAGGAGTCGCCCTAGATTCTTAACGAGAGGTCACAATTAACGACCTGATGAAATAAGCTATGCCTTTCTATTTCTAGTAGCCTGAGTCAGGTCACGTTAAGAGTCATATCGGGAATTCCCGGCCTTACGCTTGGGAAACATTTGTTTATATAGGTCAGTGTCGAAAACAGGATGTTTGTCATCAACACACACACACACATACACATACACTCACACACAAACGTACCAAATAAACACACGAAATCACACACACACACACGCACACACACACATATCCTGTGGAACATAATGTATCAACATGAAACATTCTACGGTGTATAAAGCAAGCTGAATACTGCTAAAGTATAAGGCGCGTTCATTTGAAATACGTTCGTGCCGCACAGCGCGTAATTGCGTACGTTGAACATGATCATGTCATAGTCATGTGATAAGTACTGACCATTGAATAAAAGAGCACGTGCTTATCGTCCTATGATGCATAGGTTCTGTTCCTGACCTTTGAGAAAATGTCCGGGTTGATCCAAAATCCGTCCAAAGAAGCTCAAGGAGCGGTGATTCAGTTTCTTTCATTTGAAGAATGTCGACCAGTGGACATTTATCGAAGAATTCAGGCAGTGTACGGTAACAAATGTGTGTCGAAGACAACAGTGACAGAATGGGCACGAATGTTTCGGAACGGACGTCAGTTCACGGCAGATCTTAGACGGCCGGGTCAAGCGCATATTGTTGCAACAGAAAAAAATCATCGCCAAAATTGATGCAGCAGTTCAGATGGACCGTTGTCGAAGCATACATTCGCTAGCGAAATAATTTGATGTGTCAATTGGGACAATTCAAGAGGTCGTTCGTAATAAACTGCAATATCGGAAGGTGTGTTCACAGTGGGTACAGTATTGACCGACCACCAACAAGAAGAACGCATGGGATCGTGTTTGAACCAGTTGCTGCGTTACAGAGTGGAGGGTGATGCATTTCTCTTCCGCATAGTGACAGGCGATGAATCACGGTGTCACCACTTTGAGCCGAGCAGCAAAAGAGACAGCATGCAATGGAAGCATCCTGGATCACCAAAAGCCAAAAAATTCAAGTTACAGGTTTCCGCTGGTAAGGTTATGCTGAGCGCATTTTTTGACCATGAAGGGCTATTGTTGTCCGACTTTAAAGAACCTGGTGTCAACATTAACTCTACCTGCTACTTGCAAACACTAGACAAGCTGCAAAATCAGCACTGGTTTGCGTTACCTTGATATGGATAATCAGATGAAGACGCTATATAAATCCGTATATAAACTGCAAGCCAAAGTCAACTTATCTTGCAACCAGATTCACAAACGACCGTGTATTAACCGAGATAGGCGGACAGCTCTGCAGCTGAGCAGAGCAGGGCACTCACTTGTTCTGGCAGTCGGAAATGGCTGTCAAAGGCTGGGGTGACAAACCTCCATGTGGATGTGGAAGGCAAGGGAAAACCACAACATTATCTTCGTAAGACTTCGTGACAAAACACTTTCAGAGGCAGTAAACTACGTCAATGGCTGTCTTTTGACATCCTCGTCCGGTAGAGACTGTCATGAACCACAGGTGACAACAGACCGTCATCCAGCTACTGAAGGCAAAATAATAACTAAACCAAATTTAAAATAGGTACATGGAATGTTAGAATTTTAACAGAGGTTGTAATGTTGCACAATGGTATAAGTGAAATCGGAAGCATGAAACTGAATATCCTAATCATAAGTGGGATGAGATGGGAGAGATAGGGCAAAATTATAACCGACAAACACACAATAATTTATTCTGGACTGGATACACACGAAAAAGGAGTAGGGCTAATATTTGATAAACAAACAACCAAATTAAGTAATGGTTGATGGTGTATTTCAGATAGATATATTATGGTCAAAATGAAAGGCAAACCAATAGATATAAATATTGTACAAGTGTATGCATCAAGCAAGTGAATCGGTACAGTTACCTCGGAACAGTCATAACATCTGATGGGAGATGCCTTGAAGAGATTAGAATAAGAATTGTCATTGCGAAGGTAGCCTTTTGCAAGATGAAAAACATACTGACCAATAAAAAGATATAAATTGAAACGAGAAAAAGCGTGTTGAAGTACTACATAGAACCTGTACTTTTGTATGGACGTGAAGCGTGGAAAATGAGCAGACAAGCTGAAAAACATCTGATGGCTGTGGAAATGTGGTTTCTGAGGAAAATTCAAAAAATACTATGGACATTAGAAAAACCAATGAACAAGTCCTTCAAGAAACAAATGAAGATCGTAAACTGATTAGAGACATTAGACGTAGATAGTCAACTGTTTTGGGACATGTTATGAGAAGAAATTACTTGGAGAACTGGCATGATCGAAGGGAAGAGACCAAGGGGAAGACCGAGAAGTAAATACCTGGATGGCTTGGCCACGTGGCATGGTCGAAACAAGAACACGGAGCTGATCCATGACTCTGGTGATCGAGTGAGATGGCAAAAAATGACAGCCCACGCTTATCGGCATGGCGCATGATGGATGGATGAATATCAATAACACAGTAACAATGATGATATTAAAAAAATGGTGACAGAAAAATGTTAAATAGAAATAGAAGGGGCAATTCTTAACCAAGTGGATAGTTTTAAATAGCAAGGGGAATTTATACCATCAGATGGAAGATGTACAACAGAGGTTAAGTGCAGAATATGGCAAGCAAAAGCTGCATTTCAGAAAATGAAGAATATCTTATGCAGTATATCACTATCATTGAATGTAAGAAAGAGAGTGCTGAAGTGCTATATAGAACCTGTTTTGCTGTATGGCTGTTAATCTTGGAATTTCAATGAACAAATTAGGAAGAGTTTGAAGCAAAAGAGATGTGGTTCCTGATACGAATGTTGCGAATTCCTTGGACTGCTATGGTAACTAACAACGACTGTCTGAAAGAGGCTAATCAAATCTAGAACATTATATACAACAATAAGAAAGAGACAGACAGCTTTCATGGAGGAATATCATCAGCAGAGTGGATCCAGAAAACTATAAAATGAGATCTGTGGAAAGTCATGAACGCCTACGCCAGCCAGCATGACACATGATGATGATGATGATGATGATGATGATGATGATGATGATGATGATGTGCGTGTGTCTGCATATATATATATATATATATATATATATATATATATATATATATATATGTGTGTGTGTGTGTGTGTGTGTGTGTGTGTGTGTGTGTGTGTGTACGTATGTGTGTGTGTGTTTGTGTGAATAAATATTGGGACACGATAAAATAAGTTTCTAGTAGCCTGAGTCAGGTCACATTAAGAGTCATATCGGGAATTCCTGATCTTGCGCGTGATTATATATACAAGGATCCTGTTTATATATGTATTCATTCAGACAGATAGATAGACAGACAGGAAGGTAAGTAGATAGACAGATTGCCTGAGAGACAGCGAGACCTTCAAACAGACAGACAGACAGGCAGGCAGACAGCCAGACAAACAGAGAGAGAGAGAGAGAGAGAGAGAGAGAGAGAGAGAGAGATAAACTAAAAGAAAGACTAAAAAGCAATCAGACAGGCAGATAAATACATACAGATAGACAGACAGGCAATAGCCATATGCATGTCTACCTGTCTGTCAATGTGCCTGCTATCTGTGTGTGTGTGTTTGCGCGTGCGCGCGCGAGTGTGTGTGTGTGTGTGTGTGTGTGTGTGTGTGTGTGTGTGTGTGTGTGAATTATCAGACCTATTCGCTCTGCAAATATTCGTCCACAATTGATGCATGTGAACACATGGTCATTTTAACCATCACACATTATCTTACGTCTGTGACGAAACGGCAATTCATTTGTGCTTCGTCGGGCGAGATTCCACTTTATTCGGCGCGTCATCAGGGACTTTCCCGGTTATTAATAGACTTGGGATAGTCGAGCAAGATTTTCCATCTGGAAGGTTCGAGAAGCACCTGGATTTGGATGACCAGGGGTGCTTAGCACAGCACCAATTTCTCGTGCAGCTAGAACCTAGTATCTCCAGTGCGAAAATAGAGTTTCTCGTGGAGTTGAGACACATCGTGCAGCACTCATTTCTCGTGCGCATTGGTACGCACGTAGGAGAAATGCGGCAGTCACAGCGCATTCACTTTCGTAATCTCATGGTGTGAGGACGTACTGCTTTTGTGTGGCAGTTTGAGCATTCCCTCACACTCAACCAAGATGAAGCTGACTGTCGAATCTCACGGCCTGCTGGCTCGCAGACAGTAATGGTAGCTGACTGGACAAGGTTCTACGATCCAGGTACTTACTTTATTAATTAATTTAACGCTGTAAATTGAATATAGAACGCGATAGTTCAGAACTCATTAATATGCGGCCGACGTTGCATCGCTAATGAGGGACCGATCGATATGCAGGTTGAAAACGAGGGCGGTACACAGCTGTGTGTATCTGTGTTTACAAGCCTGAGTGAAACGCTGAAGTTTCGTCAACTGCGTAGACAAGAAAGTCCGTTGTATCGGTATATTGTGTTCAAGTGTTATTAACTGATTATAGTGAGTAGTTGCATATACTATGTTTGCCGTAATATACTAGGGAACAGTAAACTGTTGTATAGAATGAACCTAATTTATGTCAGTCAGTAATTAAGGTTAGCATTGCGTTGAAATTAGGCAGGTAAGTTCACAGGTGGAGATTTTAGATAGTGAATTGCAAAAAGTGCTAGGGAAATAGAGCACTTAATGATTAGCCATAGGAAGTGATGTAGCTATTTTGTGTGTGAACTAAATAGTGAATTCATTTCGAGGAACTGAGGAATTCACAGAAGGGAAGTTCTTCAGTGGTACTATATATATATTGTTATCACGTATATATTAGGGCATGTTGTGTAATACTTCTATGAGTGATGTACCGACCGCCGAAGTGGTTCGATGCGCTTTGACACTGCGGTACCGTCGCGATGTAAACATGCGTTCTTTATTCTTTTCTTTACTGTCCTGTTCTTTTCATACTTGCATGAGTACGTCAGTGCTGATGTGAGGGAAGTATGGAGGAACAAATGGAGGTTGAATGAGGCACGGGGACAAATGGGATATGGGAACTGCGTGTAAGTTATTAAAGTATGGGACTGGCAAACCAGGCCAGCCATGAAGTTCGGCCAAGGCCAAGGCTAATCCGCTTGGAAGGTCAGAACTGGAGTGATCCTTTGAGCATGTAGAGGAACATGTTTTCCTAGAAGGACTTCTGGACTCTAAGGAAGAGTCTAACAAGAAGAGTTTCGCTACAGAGTGGGCAGGAGGTCCCACCAGCGAAATGGATGATGTACATACATTATGTGGTCATGTACTATTACGATATCCCAGTGGTAGTACATTGATCGCTGTTATATTTCTTATTGGATGTGTAATGTAAGGATAGGGTCCAGAGACTCCTTACCTTGATATTTAGTTCTCGTTAACTCTAGAACAAGTATTGTGATGGACTCTAGCGACAACGTTTAGGTGAATAGGGATAAGTGAGACGGTAGATCAGACTCGCCATTCTTGATTCTTAATATGTTTGACGGGCTGTTCTGAAGGGCCAGCTGACATTGGACTGAGACTCATGCTTTAATCCTATCAACATAGAGATGATGCTCTACTTAGTTGAATAACTAGGTAGCATGACTGAAGGTTGAATAGTTATGGATTTGATGCATGTGGGCCAATGTTTGGAGCCGAATACTTTCACCGATCGCTCTTCCTTTCCAGGCGTTGCCTGTTAGAACCAGCCTTTAACTATAGTGTTTGACGGAAACCACTACGTGCTCTATGGCGAAGGGTCATTATACCTACTTACCACGCCTGACTATACCACATTATGCAAGAAGGTGAAGCATCCATCATGAATGACTAATACTCAACACGCGATTCCTGATCCCTGCAGCAGCACTTGTGGGAAACGAGATGGTTTGTCTATTAGAAACTATTGATAATCATATATTTCAGCAAAGTGTTCGTTGACCTCAACAATCATGCCGGTGTATACAAACTATTGATGTACGAGGGAAAGATGATGAGATGCTCGCTCCAGAGAGACTTATCAAGCTGGGGTAGTCGCAGCTCTGGGAGCTCAACAGTTCCAAGTCAAAGTTTATCCGCCTAACCTTCGGAGACTCCAGGCAATTGGTTGGCACTTATCAAGATGCAGTACCTACATTGGCAACTCGTGTCCGGTCATGACTAGACCCACACATGCTTGCGTATTTGTTTACATAAACTCGTGAAGGTATACAGGTCAACTCATCCTTTTCCTGATGAACATTGTGTGCTGAAGGAGAAATTAGTTGTTATCAAAACATTCTGCCAACTGAGTCCAAGAATTATTGACAGTAAGTTCAGTCACCATGGTCAACCATGTTTCCGAAACTTGTGTGCCTTGACTCCGAGGGAGCAAGAACATTAGTGACTGGGCAGTGTATTGAAATCATCTGCAGGAACATGTGTATATTTCATGTGACTCTGTTGAACTTGCTGCAGTACTGATTCATTACCCAACCAGGGGTAAGCGCTTCTATTCCAGGACCATTAGATTGGTCATTTGCTACGTCTAGAGACATCAAGAGATTAACTGGGGTCACCTCAAGGAGGAATGTCTCCCAGCCAGGCTGTATATTGCGAACTGTTTAGGATTGTTAAGAGTGACTCATTGTGACATTGTAAATTTGAAGTTCATCCAGCCGTGTGTGGTCCAAGTGGTTAATTCCTCTGACACCTGATCTTAGCTCTGGGGACGGAGTGGTCTCCAAAGGTTCCAGTCATCATTCTGGAAGGGAGCCGGGTGAGTGTCGGACTGACTGGACGAAACATCTACATCAAATCTGCATATCAGCCTACTGATGAAACTAGTAGCATCTCTGACTCTGTCTCTAATCTATCCCCTACAATTGTAAATAGAATTATTCTATCAGGGTGTTCAATTCATACCTATTTTCTTTAGGGTGGAATAAACTTTGCTTATGTTGACTTATTCTTTTTACAGTTATTGAGTGTGGTCTCAGACGATGCCTCAGTGTTCATTGTCCCAAGGGAGAGGGTAGTTAGTGGTGGTGGGGGGGGTCTAGAATCTGGGAGGGGCTTGTAGACATATTCAACTAATATGAGGTCAACAGCAGAGTAAACAGTGTATCTACCTGTCCAACCCCTGGGGTTACAATACACGGGAGTGCTAAGGACACCTCGGGCTTGATTAACTCTCAACACCCAAGGCGAACCTGTCACAACGTCTCACGCGCTCAGTATGCGACCTATCTGCAAAACTTTTCTCCTTTGTCTTTATTCCGTTTTTGATGTTTGCCCTCCATGCAACACGTTCGGCGGTGACTTGCTCCTATTGTGCATTGCATTGTCAATGCCTGCATCAATCATGTCCCGCTTACACACATCTTTGTATCGTAGTAGAGGCCGACTCCGAGATCTCTTACCCATCTGTAGTTTTTAACCTGATGTAATAGTCATTTGTACACTGCCTGGCAGCCTTCCGCACATATTTTCTAGCTTGCTTCAGCTCATTCAGAGTGTTTCGCGTTGTTCTTTCCTTGTTTTTAAGACAGTTATCTTCTTTCTACTAATCAATGGCTGCAGTCTGGCTGTTTACCGCAAGCCCATCCTGCCTCTTATGATCCATCTCATCTCATCTCATCATGTTCCTCTTGTACCTTGTGGTGTCGAGGTGAAGTATGAACATCGTGAGATTGCCCGATTATGGGCTTCATGTATCGATACTCCCATGGACTCTGCTATTCCCTCCGTCCTACGCTTACGTGGTCGGCCTCTTCCTCTATTTCCATCTGGTCTGTACATCATTGCTTGTTGTGGTATGCTGTTGAATGGTAACCTACTTGCATGGCCAAACCATTTGACTCTGCTGCTTCCTAATAAAATCTAGTGCTGCTATAACCCCCACTTTAGTCCTGATTTCTTCATTTCTGATCTTATCTCTTTGCTATGAGCCGGGTGGACATAATAGCAGGTTATCAGTAACATAGATAAATTAGACAGTAATAGGGATCCCCGGGAAGGTTAACCCGGTCAACAAATGCCCGCAAAAGTCGGATGTGTCGGCCTAACGGCGCAAGAACGCAGCTCTGCTGTAAACAGGCACAACGCAATCACGTCCGGAAAAAAAACCGGATGAACGCAGAAGAAGAAGTAAGAGGGATGATTAATTACGGGGAGCCAGAGGAAATGGATACACCGGTAGACGGCTGAAGATAGAAACCAATGAAAGACCAAGACGGAAGTCACGTGATCAGAAAGGGGAAAAGGACCCACGAACAAAAAGAGTCAGTCGGAGATCGGACGCCATCACAGACAGATTGGAAAACGGAGAATAGAGCTGACAGTGCAGCCATCGAGCGTCTGGAGAGATTAATGGCAGAAAAGCAAGTAACTCTACATCTTTAAAGCTGGCGATGATAGCTGATAAATTCACCACCGCGACCAGGCAGCGAACATGACAATTCGACAACCACGGTCCAGCTGTGTAGTGTGCGGGCAGTTGACCACCTGTAATAGCCTGAGGCCACGTTAACCGGGGCAGGCGTAAGTAGTTGTTATGATAACTAGTTTTTCGGGCTAACGTGCAATGTGTTTAATGGTCAGAGTGCCGATGTCGCAAAACTAGACAGTTAGTGTTGAGAAAATAAAGTGTTATATGATGCCAGTCTACAACTCAGAAACAGACGTTACTTCACTGTGTTTTAACGCACGTTCTGTGATAATTGTCAACACCGCTTACACGCACCCCTAAAGGCGCGTTGGCAACTGTGGGGGGGGGGGGGGGGTGCCAAGCCGGTAACTGATCTTGGGAAAGGAGGACCATTAATGGAAATTGGTGAGCGATATTCAAAATAAGAAGTAATTGGCTTGGAAAGTTCCATCGATAGATCAAAGTTAAGAACAAACATTAGAACACAGCTAGTAGAAGCATATGAATTATGAACCCAGCAAGGTTAACGCCAGAAAAACAATAATGTAATTCTCAGTGAGCGATAATCAACAGCTCAGTAAAATGGGTACGGGGAGCAAAGAACACTGAAAGTTAAATGGTTAACTTAACTAGTATCAATATACAGTGAAAGTTCCAGTGGAATTATGATTAGTAGCAATGGATATTTAAAGGCAAATAGTGAACTGTGATTAGTATATAATAACATTGAAAGTTGACATGGAAAGTTGGTGCGCCGCTGTGATTCATGTGATGTTGTGAAAGTGAGTTGTCACCATAATATGATATACCAAGTCAGCAATCAGCTGCCGATTCTTCAAAAGGTTATAAGAAAAGAAAGGCGAATCATACACCTGTATACAGTTAATAAAATGCGCAGAAATGAATCTGAAACTGAAAACCGGAAATCAAAATACAATGGGCACCAACAAGAAATAGATTACAAGTGTACCTTTATTACAAACATGATTAGTAGCTATCAACCATAGCAATGGAACCAACGTACATTACTAACAACAATGTGTGTGGCTAAGTGGGCTGTGTGCCTTTAAAGCACAATATTTCAAGATTCCACACAAAGTTCAAAATAATGGCAAGTAGCCACATAAATAACATTACAGGGCCCTCTATATGTGCTCGTGTACTATAGTGCCTTCATGAACTAATCATGGTATCAACAGTGAGTATTTGTTCCAGATTTGATTTCCAGGATTTGGCAGTAGTACCGTAGGTGGTATCTACACCATTTTTGAGGAGGCACCATTTCACCTGACGACCCAGTTGATCAAGTTCAAGTCAGCTGTACCGAAGTGGAGCCAGGCTGACCCGTACCGAGTCCTGAAGCAAGCGGAAGTGGGCTGAGCAGTTGGACCGAGTCACCAGGGACACCGTCGCTGGAGATAAACAGGTCAAGTTGTTTCTAATTGATTTCTGTGTGTGTTCTGCTTAGTGGCCCAGGGTCATTAGGCACCATTTCATGACTCTATATATGCACCCTCATCACCATGATTGCTCACTCCACAGGTATTACTTCATTTGGTTAAACTATTGATAAGTACCGTCGGTTGTCCATCAGGGTTACTATTTATTTTGAACAGTGTTACAGCAGGGTCAACACGTGGTCGACGTTATCATAACAAGACTAGCAGCAACACTTGAGTGATCTGGGTGTACATATATTAGTATATATGCCACTTATTAGATACACCATAACCATGTCTACATTGACAGACTTCATAGCTCTATGTGAGAAGTGTGGTTTCACAGGGAAAGAGCTTATGACATGGGCTAAGCAAGAGTTGAGTGAACATCAGAAGTAATAACGAGAAGATAGAGCGGCAGCTAGAGAGTTTGAGAAACAGAAATTAGAGGCACAAGAAGCAGCAGCAAAAGAAGCCAAAGAACTTTAACTACAGAAATTAGCAGCACAAGAGGCAGCTCTAACTTTTGAGAAAGAGAAACTGGCAGTGCAATTAACATTGAAAGACAAAGAGGAAGAGGGTAGTATTAAAGTAACGATGCTAGAACTGGAGAAAGAGACTAAAGTTGCGAAGACTAAATTGGCAGCCAAAACATTGGACCCCATTGGAAGATATCAAGGTATCATCAGGAACTTTTGCACAAGGGGATTCCATCTCCGCATGGGTTACCAACTTTGAAGTATTGATGAACCACTACAACGTGCCAGTAGAAGAGCGGGCGATCCTCTTCCATAAGCATTTGGCCCTTGATCCACTTAAGGTAGTATAGGTCATCCCAGAATATCTGCGAACTGATTAAAACTATGTGAAGGAAAGAGTCTTGGCACATTTCAGTTTAGATGAGGCGGGTCTTAGAACGGCATATATATAGCCCTGACTCCGAAGTCGAACCAAACATTCATGGATTTCGTTTCCGAAACCCAATCTCTATATGACAAGTGGCTGAAGGCAGCTAAGTTAGGCAACGACTTCGAAAGGCTCAGAGACCTGACGCTGAGAGATAAAATTATTTTAGCCGTGCCAGACTCCATGGCAACGTTCCTGCTTGAAAATAAGTGCGCCACAATATCTGAAATAGAGTCCAAGGGCGAGGCGTACTATAATATCCACAGGGAGATTTTTGCAGAGGGGGCACAGCCAGAACATATGGTAGGAGCAGCTGCTAGGTTCTTTGATTCGAAGACAGTCATACAGAGCCAAGAATAAATATCAACCAACGACTAGAGATACGCCAGTCCTGCTGAGACAAGCGGACGTAGCTCGAACTGGGCCAGTAAGGGAATGTAAATATTGTGGTCGCCAATACGGGTCGTTAGAAATGTGCGACCGAAATCCTGAGTACAAGTCATACCTCAAGAACATGTCGGTCAGAAGAAACAATAGGTACGCATCCTATAGAGACAGTCTAAAATGCTGGTTGGGTAGAAGCTATGGCCACTTGGCAGGGGTGTGTAGTCTGAGAAAGCTGAATGAAGACAACAACATGGCATACGCCATGTCCAGCAGCGATTAAGACGAACAACATGACACAAATGCAACACACATATATAACATTCAGGGCGACAGTAATGACAGCAAGGTGTGCATACATAAAGCCAACTCAGCTTACATAAAAGACGGAAGGTTGGACTTGCGACCAGCGTTAGTAAATGGACTAATAGTGAAAATGGTCAGAGACACAGGAACCTCGATTGTGGGTGTGGACCGGAAAATCATAAGAGACGAAGACTAAACAGACAAGAGAGTGACGTGTTGGTTATTTGGGGGTGCACTAGAACAGTATAGAGTAGTATGGACGGACATTAATTGCCCGTACTACAAAGGGCGGGTAACAGCAGCAGTTTTGCCGCATCCGACAATAGAACTAATCTTGGGCAACATTCCTGATGTCAAAGAATGCACTCCGAAGGATAAACAGAAATGGGAAAAAGAAAACGTACAGATAGAGGAATGTAACTATGTAGCTTGGACTGTCCCAACAGAAGACAAGACGAGTAAAGTAGAAGACGAGGCATCAGACATAGGGACAGACATTTACCAGACATACGAAGAATACGTAAAAAACCACAAACAAAAAGTCAACGCTAGGACATTGACGGAACACAGAACACCGCACGGTGATAAGAAAACACATATCGGGGACAAGCAGCTGCCGGATAAGAATGGTGAGCAACCGACACAATTGATACAAGAAGAACTGACATGGGATACACTACCGTTTACGTCTGATTTGACTGAAGATGAAAAGGAGAAAGTTACCTTTGGTGTGGAAAACTTTAGAGTGGGTTTCGCAGACTTTAATGAAAGTACAGCAACAGTAAAACAATGTTTTGCACCATTCCTAACTCACATAGGTGCTTATAAATTAGAGTATGATATGACACAGCAGGCATGTTCGCTAGAGACAAGTGGCTCAATATCTAATTATAGGTTCCAGGAGGAACATGACACACATAATAATAAAAACAGACAAGAACAACGAGCACAAAAGAAAGTGAAAATAAAACTAACAGATGTTGCAAATTACACAAAACCAAACTGGGGGAATGAAATTCCCCCAGAGATGACACAGGTACAATACACTGACACAAATGCTCAATTGGTACAATGGCAACAAGAGAAAGTCCCGGAAGACCAAATCAATAAGCGAACAAGAGATATCAAAATAAGGAATTGGAATAAATATTGGAAAAGTATAGGACTAACAGATTAGGAGAGAAAAGGAAAGACACAACAAATAGATAAGTTTAAACCAATAACAACATATTTCACACAAGAAGACGCAAATCATTGTACAATATTACATATTAAGGAAATATAGCGTAATTTGTGAGTAGGTAGTGATACAACACAAAATGAAATAAACGTTACGGGTCAGTGTCACTTCCAACATAACTTCACAGGTATCAACATGAAATACTCTTATCTTGTGATATGTATATTGTAGATACTGCATAGAATGTATATAAAGTATATGTGATTTAGTATAGATATAATTGTTTTGGCAGAATGAATGCCTGGATAATTATAATGTTGATTGAATTGACATAATAGTGTGGTAATGTCATGAGATGTAAAAACAGCAACAATGACTACAGCCCTAATAAAGGAGCGATAGTTGGCAAAGAGTACAATTAGAACGATAGAGGTTTACCATGACATTAGCTATAAAATTTCACACCTGCTCAGTTCAGCAGACATGGCAAAAGCAATAAAACAATAATGAAATAATTTTTTATGAATATGGATTGCATGCTGACAAGTTACCATGTCATACCATCAACTGTAAACCCTGGTTTCATACAAGGTGTCTAAACAAATTATCACTCTGGAGCACTGGCCAGGATAACAAAAAGTCAACAGAAGCAGCTTAATATATGTCATTGTTGTCATATAATCAGAGTCTGGTCTTAGTCAGATATGACTGAGCTACCGTATGACAGTAAACGGTACTACCTGCTTTCTGTCAGCGCCGAATGTTGGGCGGCGCTTACCAAACCCGACACCCCACATTGTGCCAACGGCTTCGGGCGGAAGAGCGCAATTGGGAGGGTACTAGCCTTATCCTGGTGCGAGGAAATGCAACCCAAAGACAAAATAAGTCATGGCAGGGCAGACCAGGCCCTAAGCCTTGGTTGGCAGCTGGTCTAGGATCGAAGCTCCGACAGGCGGACAGTTAGGGAATTGCTTTGCTGATCCGGCAGCTTCTGCAGCTTGTCTTTTTCCAGATGTATAGGTGTTAACTTTCCTCTGGAGTGAACTAGGCAGGCCGAGAGAGGGATCATGCTGCATGGGCAACACATGGTTTCTTTATTTTAGCCCAGGCTTTGTGCTATGGAGAGGCAATAACTGCATCCCTGGTCTTAACCGGTCTCGGAATCAAAGCGAGAGGCAACTGTTACGGGTTATAAGAAGTCCTTGTCAGTTGGCGTAGACATGGGGCGCCACGCGTTGCCTCTGACGGTGGGAGACACCTACATGTGTCACTGATCGGCTACCGCCCGCCTCAAGCTGGGCAGCCCCCGGCCAATTGGGTGCTGATCCGCCACAGCCTGCCTCCTTCAATGGGTGCTTGGGGCTAGGACAAAATCTGAATCGCAGGCTGTAAAACCAATGCACTAGGTACTAATAAAAAGAATAATAGAAACCTCAAGCTACGGCTTGCAACCTGGAACGTGAGAACCAGGTGTCCAGGATTTTCCACTGACTTGACAAATATTGACGATGTGAGAAAAACGGCTGTGATTGATGCTGAACTCAATCATCTTAACATTGATATTGCTGGCCTGCAGAAGACTCGCCTCGCTGAGGAAGGGTCACTCAGGGAAAACAATTACACCTTTTTTTGGAAGGGAAGAGGGCAGGCAGAAGAAAGGCAACACGGTGTGGGCTTTGCAGTGAAGAATTCGCTACTGGGAATGATTGATATCCCAGCTGGAGGTAATGAAAGATTATTATCACTGCGCTTGGCAACCTCTTGTGGATTTGCCACCATTCTCACTGTATATGCACCGACACTCACTTCCTCTGATGATGTGAATGATACGTTCTATCAGCAGCTAGTCTCTGCGATCAAGGCAGTTCCAAAATCCGACTACATTTATATGCTCAGTGATTTCAATGCTCGTGTGGGCAAGGACTCGAGTTCATGGTCAGTGTGCCTTGGAAAATACAACATCGGTCGCATGAATGATAATGGGCAAAGGCTGCTGGAGCATTGCACTAGAAATGACCTATGTATTACAAACTCCTTTTTTAAAACAAAAGAGATGCATAAGGTCACATGGAAACATCCAAGATCCGGCCATTGGCATCAGCTGGACTTCATTATCACACGGAGACAACATCTGAACCATACATCATTAACTCGAAGTTACCACAGTGCTGACTGTGATACAGATCATTCTTTGGTTGTTGCAAGGGTTAGACTGAGACCAAAGAGAATCTACACAGCTAAACACAAGTCTAGCCCCAGGATTAATATTATTAACACTCACGATCCTGGAAAGTGCTTTGAATTTCAACAGCAACTTGAGGACGCTTTCAATGATACATCAGAAAATTGTATAGTATATGATAAATGGAGTAAACTTAAGGAAACTATTTATAAAACAGCGGTAGGGGTTTATGGCACTGTCGATCATAAGAGGCAGGACTGGTTTGCGGCAAACAGACAGATACTGCAGCCCTTGATTGATAAAAAGAAGATAGCTCTCTTAAGAAACAAGGAAAGACCAGCGCGTAACACTCTGAGTGAGCTGAAGCAAGCGGGGAAGGGTGTACAAAAGGCTGCCAGACAGTGTGCGAATGACTATTGGATCAAGTTATGTGAGTCCATTCAAATCGCAAGTGATAAGGGAAACATCAAAAGCATGTATGAAGGGATAAAGAAAGCCTGTGGTCCAATGATCAAAAGAAGTTCACCGCTGAAAACCTTGACTGGAGAAATCATCACTGATAAGAAACAGCAGATGGATAGATGGGTCGAGCACTATTTAGAGTTTTACTCAAGTGAGACCAAGCTGGCGGATGATGCCCTCAACGCCATAGAGGCCCTGCCAACTCTTGACTACCTGGACACACTTCCCACTATAACAGAAGTTAAGTGTGCTATAAATGAGCTTGCATCTGGCAAGGCTCCAGGTAAGGATGGGATTCCAATAGAGGTGATCAGGAGTGGGCAAGACACCCTCGCTCTACAGATCCACCAGCTAATAGAGCTATGCTGCCGAGAAGGACAAGTCCCACAGGATTTCAAAGATTCAAACATCATAACGCTGTACAGACTTCAAGTCCTGGGAGATCAAGTCTACCCCGAATCACAGTGCGGCTTCAGTCAGAACCGGTCTACCATTGATATGATATTCTCATTGCGACAGATGCAAGAAAAATGCCGGGAACAAAATCAGCCACTGTTTATTGCCTTCATCGACCTCACAAAGGCATTCGATTTGGTCAGTCGTGAGGGTCTGTTCAAAGCACTAAAGAAGATTGGCTGTCCACCAACTCTTCTGTCCATTGTGGAATCGTTCCACACAGGCATGAAGGGTATAATCAAGTTTGATGGCTCAACTTCAGAAGAGTTTGAAATCAAGAGTGGAGTTAAGCAAGGTTGTGTACTAGCCCCCACCTTCTTTGGGATATACTTTTCACTTCTACTGAAATATGCCTTTTGTGATCAGGATGACAGTATATACATTCACTCACGCTCAGATGATGGTCTCTATAATGCTCAGAGATTGAAGGCCAAGACCAAAATTAGCAGGGTACTAATCAGAGAGTTGCTTTTTGCGGATGATGCTGCGATTACGACCCACTCTGAGGAAGAATTACAACATCTACTATCTGCATTCTCCAATGCTTGTTCTGAATTTGGTTTAACAATTAACAAAAAGAAGACACAGATTATGTCACAAGTTGCACATGGTATACCATCAATCTTTATTGACGACGCCGAACTGGAGATAATAGACCATTTTACATATCTTGGATCAGAGGTAAATAGCAAATTATCCCTCGATCAGGAAATCAACATCAGGATTGGCAAGGCAGCAACAACAATGAACATGTTAGCAAAAAGAGTCTGGGAGAACAGGAAGCTTACTGCCAAAACAAAAGTCCTCGTCTACCAAGCCTGTGTCCTTAGTACTCTTCTTTATGGCAGTGAAACATGGACAACTTACTCACGCCAAGAGAAACGTTTAAACAGCTTTCATATGCGGTGTCTGCGAAGAATACTTGGTATTAAGTGGCAAGACAAAATCACAAATACTGAAGTATTGGAAAGATCAGGTTGTGTGACGGTGTATTCCATGCTCAGTCTTCGTAGACTTAGATGGATAAGACACGTTAGGAGGATGGATGATGGTAGAATACCAAAGGACATCTTTTTTGGTGAATTACAGACGGGTAGGAGATCTCAGGGTCGACCTCTACTACGATACAAAGATGTGTGTAAGCGGGACATGATTGATACAGGCATTGATAATGCACAATGGGAGCACGTCGCCGCTGAACGTGTTGCATGGAGGGCAACTATCAGAAATGGAATAAAGACAAAGGAGAAAATGATTGCAGATAAAGCACACACAGAGCGTGAGAGACGTAAGATGGTGCAAAATGGTGGAAATGACCATGTTTTCACATGCACCTACTGTGGGCAAACTGCAGCAAGAATTGGCCTTACCAGCCACACTCGCCACCGCCATGGATCGTAGTTATTGCCATATGACAGTTATTAAGCCTTTTTGAAGCACAATGTACCAAACTATCGTCTGTCAAGACGGAAAGGTGCCAATGTAAATGTAATATAATATGTATAGATATTTGTACATCCGAGGTTGTTGCTAATTTCAGCGTGAAAGGGATGGAGCGAAAGAAAAAATGTCACACGCACCTAAGGTGATGTACCAGTATCTGTTAACTAGATGAGATGAGACTGGTTGACGTAGCGGTAACAGTTGGTTAATGGGGCCGAGATAACCGAACTCCAAGGAAGAATGATAGCCTCAAGAGCAGAAGATACACCAATGGTACCAGAAGAAGGGAGACAACATTCAAATAAGACAGATACCAGCCACAGCCAACTATGGAAGTAATAATTAACATCATTCATCAACACTGAATAAAATAAACTCATAAAACATACTTATAAATGGAAACATCACGTTATTGTTATACAGGTACAAACAGAAACATCACTGCATTGCTGTATTCATATGAACATCAGTCACATTATCATACCGAAGATTGTACCATTATTGATTACACCTTGTACCCTATTGTAATAAGATTACCTGGAGAGAAGACCATCATGCAGAGAACAAATAAAATGAAGCGAGGGTAAAAAGAAATGAAAGAGTTCATAGAGAGAACAACAAGAAAGCACATCAGCTAAATAAAAAAAAAAGACAGGACACAGTGGGTCGAAAACCACTATCTGTCAGAGATATGGCACTCATAGGATAAGAGAGATAGAAGAAGTAACTAGCTAATACATGAACCAACAGGGAACAAAAGAGATACAAAGGAGCGAAAGAGTAAATGAGAGTTTTAATACACCAACATGATACCGAAATCTTTGATGTGCACTGATTTTGATTCAGTTATCGATGATACACCCATATTCAAGGGGTAATTAAATCTTCAAATTTTAATTGTGATAGTACATGTGATTGCAATGTTATATGTCATGCAGGATAGAATGACAAAGTTGTAGGTTGAGAGCTGCATGTAGAGATGAAAGAAATAAGTTATGCAACATTGTTATCGTGTGCCATAAGAGTATAACTAAAGATAGTTGAGCGAAAGAATGTCTACGAAGAAAATGAGAGGGTGAATATGAAGACAAATGAAATAAAATGCATTCATGAGAATGGATAAGAGAGAGAGAGAGAGAGAGAGAGAGAGAGAGAGAGAGAGAGAGAGAGAGAGAGAGAGAGAGAGTAGAAGGATAATTATTTTAACATAAAATACATTGGCATGAATTTAGATGGACATAAGTAACATGGTATCGGTAAGAGTACAAAGTAAAAGGCATTATGAAGAATACCAGGAACGAATAGAGAAGATAAAGGAAGAGAATAGAATCAGTCAAAGATCACAAGCGAAGTCCAGAGGAAAGAATAACTTATGGCAACCTACCTCACACACATCTTGACAAGACCAATACAAGAGTCATATAGTCATAAGCACCAAAGAGATCCACAGTCGTAGCATATATTACTCGTTAGCAATTCAAGAGCTGAAAGAGATGAGCGTAAAGTCGAGACTTCTGTAATACACACGCTCCTGCACCCAGGGCGTAAGGGCTTGGAGAAGGGTGTCAGTTGCTCATACCGAGGTATGAATGAGGAATCATATGGGAATGTCCGGGGTGGGGCATTGGGACTCATATGACGTTGGACCTCACCCTACCGAATACAACGGGGGCTGAGGTCACACGATGTCTACTGGGAAAGAGACGGATAAATCGTGTCCGACATACAGATAATTATATCTGGTGTGATGTACAACAGAAGATCGAAGTATCACAAGAGTGAAGTGTATTAAAACTGATAAGCAAGCTCTAAGGCATGAGGGAGTAGACAGGAATGTGCGACTAATGGGGACTCATGGCAGGTGTAGAGAAATGTGGAGCCCAAAAATGTTAGAACATTTTTGAAATTGGGGGAGGCATATGCCATGAGCCGGGTGGACATAATAGCAGGTTATCAGTAACATAGATAAATTAGACAGTAAGAGGGATGATTAATTACGGGAACCAGAGGAAACGGATACAGCGGTAGACAGCTGAAGATGAAAGACCAAGGCGGAGGCCACGTGATCAGAAGGGCGAGAAGGACCCACGAACAAAGAGAATCAGTCGGAGATCGGACGCCATCACAGACAGATTGGAAAATGGAGAATAGAGCCGACAGTGCAGCCATCGAGCGTCTGGAGAGATTAATGGCAGAAAAGCAAGTAACTCTACATCTTTAAAGCTGGCGATGATGGCTGATAAATTCACCACCGCGACCAGGCGGCGAACATGACAATTCGACCATCAGGTCCAGCTGTGTAGTGTGGGAGCAGTTGACCACCTGTAATAGCCTGAGGCCACGTTAAGCGGGGCAGGCGTAAGTAGTTGTTATGATAACTCGTTTTTCGGGCTAATGTGCAATGTGTTTAATGGCCAGAGTGCCGATGTCGCCAAACTGGACAGTTAGTGTTGAAAAAATAAAGTGTTATATGATGCCAGTCTACAACTCAGAAACAGACGTTACTTCACTGTGTTTTAACGCACGTTTTGTGATAATTGTCAACGCCGCGTACACGCACCCCTAAAGACGCGTTGGCACTCTTCTTGATACGTTTAGTATTCTTCTCAGGAATCTCATTTCTGTTGTTGTGATTTTTCTTTTCTCTGTTTGTCATTGTCCAGGCTTGGCATTGGTATGATCCACAGTGCCATAATCCGCTACAACTGTTTTATGAAGAGTTTACCCCACTTTTCACTTGCTGTACAATTGTCTGATGTATCAATGAAAGCGTCTTCAAGTTGCTGTTGGAACTCGAAGCACTTATCAGGATCTTGGTTGTTAATAATACTCATCCTGGGGCTAAATTTGTGTTAAGTCGTGTAGATTCTCTTTACTTTCAGTCTAACTCTTGCAACAACTAAAGAATGACCAGTATAACCATCAGCACTGTGCTAACTTCGAGTTAATGATGTTTCATTCCACTGTTGTCTCTGTGTGGTGATGAAGTCCAGTTGATGCCAATGGCCGGATCTTAGTGTTTCAATATGACCTTATGCCTCTCTTTTGTTTTAAAAAAGGGTATTTGTAATAGACAAGTCGTTCATGGTGCAATGCTCAATCAGCTTTAGTCCATTTTCATTCATGTGACCGATGTTGTATTTTCCAAGGCACATTGGCCATGAACTGTTGACATGATTTTCACTGCAAGGCAGCTGCAAGAGAAATGTCAGGAACTTCTTCTTCTTCTTCTTCTTCTTCTGCTTCTTCTTCTTCTTCTTCTTCTTCTTCTTCTTCTTCTTCTTCTTCTTCTTCTTCTTCTTCTTCTTCTTCTTCTTCTTTTTCAGCATTCTGAGCCATTGAGGTTCTTTGCTGCAGATACAAGCCGTCTCCATTCGTCTCTCTGGTGGACCTTCTCTTGCCAGTCGTTGATTCCAAGTGCTTGTAGATCTGCATGTATATTATCTCTCCACCGTCTCCTTGGTCTACCTCGGGGTCTACGGTCATTTATTTCTTGAGTGTAAGCGAGTTTTGTTTCCCTATTATCTTCCATTCTTTCTATATGCCCCAGCCATTGCAGCCTATTAGCCTTCATGATACCATGATTAGCGGGGACTTAAAGAGATCTTTGTTGCCTCTTCTTTTCCACTCTCCACTTTGTGTTTCCCTAATGGGCCTAAAGATGCACCTTAAGACTTCGTTCTCAAAGGTTTGTAACAAGGCTTCGTCTAAATGTCAGGAACACAACTCTGAAATGTTCTCCACTTTCATTGACCTTACCAAGGCTTTTGATACAGTCAGCAGAGAAGGACTGTGGAAGATTATGGCGAAATATGGCTGTCCACAAAGGTTTGTCCAAATAGTGCGGCTATTTCATGATGGTATGCAAGCAAGAGTACAGGAAAATGGTGAACTGTCTGAGCCCTTTCCTGTCACAAGGATGTGTCCTGACACCAACACTGTTCAGCCTTATGTTTTCAGCTATGCTGACGAATGCCTTCGAGAACAGTGAAGAGACACTGTTCCAACACTGACCAACACTGTTCAGCCTTATGTTTTAAGCTATGCTGACGAATGCCTTCGAGAACAGTGAATAGACAGTGGAATAGACATCAATTACCGCATGGATGGAAAGTTGTTCAATCTCAGAAGACTGAAAGCCAAAACCAAAACTAACAGCGACACCGCCAGAGAACTGCTGTTTGATGATGATTGCGCTCTGTATGCCAATTCAGAGGCAGACATGCAACACAATGTTTCAGCTTTCTCATATGCCTGTGCCAACTTTGGGCTCAGTATCAGCTTGGAGAAGATTGTAGTTATGTACCAGCCAGCTCCAGGAAAATATCACACCGTGCCGAATATCAAGGTGAACGGTCATAGACTAAGTGTTGTGAACAAATTCACCTATCTTGGCAGCACCGTGAAACAAACTGTCACAGCTGACAAAGTGAATGCAAGAATCTCCAAGGCTAGCGCGGAATTTGGCAGACTGTACAAGAATGTATGGGACAGAAATTGAATAAGCCTGCAAACAAAGCTGAAAGTCTATAAAGCAGTTGTATTATCCACACTGCTATATGCTTGTGAAACATGGACTGTTTACCAGCGACATGCTAGGAAATTAAACCACTTCCACACAGTAGTAGTAGGGGAGACGCAAATCAGATCTCATTTGGTGGAGCCTCCACCGATGACCTTGACCTCAGCTGATTTTCACTCATTCTCGGTAGTGCAGTTGGCGGGTACGGGGCGATATCTAGGTCATATCTAATGGGATAATTCTAAGAATCTCTTATGTTCCAAGGGCAGATAACTATTGAGTGGGTGTATAAATCTTTAATTTATTTTTTTAAAATAAATATCGACCGGGTGCGGGGTGGCTGCGAGGGGGTGGGGCGCGTGGGGTGAGGCTAGGCGGTTCGGGTTTAAACACTATCATCACACGGGATACAAATGATAACCTTAAAATGTAAAGATGGCAGACAATATTGGTTGCTGTGGGTATGGCTTGGTGTCATTCGTTGATAAAGTGTTGGTAGAGGATATTAGTCCTCTTTGGAGGGTCGTAGTGGTACATACAGTATTATCATGCAGGTTACAAATGAAAATCTTAAAATGTAAAGATGGTCGTTATTACTGGTTGTAGTGGGTACGGCATAGTGTTATTCGTTGTCAGGGTTATTAGTGATATGTAGAAGGTTGAATGGTGTATATACACTATTATCATACGGGTACAAATGACAACCTTAAAAAAGTAAAGATGACGTGTATTATTGGTTGTAGTGGGTATGACTGAGTGACATTAGATGTTAAGGGGTGGGTGAGTGGTTGAATACTAGACAAGTGATCGAACACTAACATCATACGATTTCAGATCGGTAAATGTAAACCTAAAATCGCTCTCCGTCTCTCTCTTTCTCTCTCTCTCTCTCTCTCTCTCTTCTCTCTCTCTCTCTCTCTCTCTCTCTCTCTCTCTCTCATTGAGTCTATATGGGTCTTTGTTTCTTCCCCAGAAACCCATTTCCAAGACTAATATTTGTTATCAAACCTGTCTGCTCAGTGCCACACTTCACAGCCAGACAAAATTACAGCTTCTATGTACCACTTCAGCATTCAAATAAGAAAATATGTTAACCAAAATGGGGAAAAATAGCGGTAAAACTTATAAATATCTCTGCCAAACTTATGAAAAGTAGAAAAGATTGTTAACCAAATGTGGAAGAAAAAAAAACGTCCAAAGAGGGAAATATTTCAACTAAACTTAAAATAGATCAGCCAAACTTATGAAAAGTAGGAAAATTGTCAGCCAAATTGGCAAAAGTTAGGCCAAATACAGAAATATCTCACCCAAACTTATGAAAAGTAGGAAACATTGTTAGCCAAAGTGGAAAAAACCTAGCTCAAGTAGGAACATTATGTTAGCCAAATGTGAAAATTGTCGGCCAAATACAAAATAAACTCAACCAAACATATTAAAAGTAGGAAAATTGTTTCCCAAACGGGAAAGATATTGACCAAGTAGGAAAATGTGTTATTCAAAGAGGGAGAATATTGAACAATTAACGAAATATACCGTTCAAACTCATGAAAAGTAAGAAGCTTTGTTTACCAAATGTGAAAAAATATAATCCAAAGCGAGAAATATCTCGTCCAAATTTATAAAACTATGAAAATTGTCGGCCAAATGGGACAAGGTGAGGCCAAATACAGAAATATCTCACCCAAACATATGAAAAGTAGGACACTTTATTAGCCAAAGGGGAAAAACCAAGGTCAAGTAGGAAAATGTGTTACCCAAATGTGAAAAATGTCAGCCAAATACAGAAATATCACGTCCACACTTATGGAAAAAAAGGAAAATGTATTAGCCAAATAGGAAAACATTTTGTCCAAGCAGGAAAATATGTTAGCCAATTTGGGGAAAAAAATATCAGCCAAAGAGAAACATATCTCGTCCAGACTTATAAAAAGTAGGAAAATTCGTCAACCAAATGGTAAAAATGTGAGATTTGATCAACGATGCCAGTCGAGGAAGACGTACCTGTACTTAACAACTATCGGGTAACATTCCTATACAACGACCAGTGGCTAGCGCATGTTATCAGATGTATAATATTACACACGAACAAAACAAACTGCCCCGACTCAGCCTTAGGCAATGAATGTAGCACGTCATGTCAGTGCCCACTGTCATAACAAGCGACGCTATCACGTAGCAAATTAGACATGTACATGTTCACTACCTCTCTGTGTGTCTGTACGGAACTCTACAACGTTCCAAAGAAACACATTACAAACACCAATATATGTTTTACATCTTGTCGGCTCAGTGCCAGACTTCACAGCTGGACAAAACTACAGCTTCTATGTACCACTTCAAATTTCAAATAAGAAAATATGTTAACCAAAATAGAAAAAAATAGCAATCAAACTTATAAATTTCTCGGCCAAACATTTGAAAAGTAGGAAACATTGTTAACCAAATGTGAAGAAAATATCGTCCAAAGAGAGAAATAATTCAAGTAAATTTATAAATAGATCACCAAACTTATGAAAAGTAGGAAAATTGTCAGCCAAATGGGGACAAATTAGAACAAATACAGAAATAGCTCACCCTAACTTAGGAAAAGTAGGAAACTTTGTTAGCCAAAGGGGGAAAACCTAGGTGAAGTAGAAAAATATGTTACCCAAATGTGAAACAGGTTGGCCAAATACAGAAATATCTCGTCCTCACTTAGGAAAACTAGACAAATGTGTTAGCCAAATAGGAAAAAATATTGGCCAAGTAGGAAAATTTGTTAGCCTATTGTGAAAAAATATCAGCCAAAGAGAGAAATATCTCGTCCAGACTTATAAAAAGTAGAAAATGTGTCAACCTTGGGGAAAATGTCGGCCAAATACAGAAATATCTCAACCAAACGTATAAAAAATAGGAAAATTGTTAACCAAACGAGAAAGATATTGACCAAGTAAGAAAATGTGTTAGTCAAAGAGGAAAAACATTGAACAAGTAAGGAAATACATCATTCAAACTTATGAAAAGTAGGAAACTTTGTTAACCAAATGTGAAAAAAATATCAGCCAAAGAGAGAAACACCTCGTCCAAACATATGAAATGTAGGAAAATTTTCAGCCAAATAGGAAGAAGTTCGGCCAAATACAGAAATATCTCATTCAAACTTAGGAAAAGTAGGAAACTTTGCTAGCCAAAGGGGGAACACCTAGGTCAAGTAGGAAAATCTGTTAGCCAAATATAATAAATGTCGGCCAAATACAGAAATATCACGTTCACACTTATGAAAACTAGGAAAACTTGTTAGCCTAATAGAAAAAAAAAATATTGGCCAAGTAGAAAAATTTGTCAGCAAAAGGTAGAAATATCTCGTCCACACTTATAAAATGTAGGAAAATGTGTCAACCGAATGGTACAAAAATTTCGGCCACATACAGAAATATCTCAACCAAACGTATAAAAAGTAGGGAAATTGTAACCAAATTGGCAAAAGTTAGGCCAAATACAGAAATATCTCACCCAAACTTATGAAAAGTAGGAAACATTGTTAGCCAAAGTGAAAAAACCTAGCTCAAGTAGGAACATTATGTTAGCCAAATGTGAAAATTGTCGGCCAAATACAAAATAAACTCAACCAAACATATTAAAAGTAGGAAAATTGTTTCCCAAACGGGAAAGATATTGACCAAGTAGGAAAATGTGTTATTCAAAGAGGGAGAATATTGAACAATTAACGAAATATACCGTTCAAACTCATGAAAAGTAAGAAGCTTTGTTTACCAAATGTGAAAAAATATAATCCAAAGCGAGAAATATCTCGTCCAAATTTATAAAACTATGAAAATTGTCGGCCAAATGGGACAAGGTGAGGCCAAATACAGAAATATCTCACCCAAACATATGAAAAGTAGGACACTTTATTAGCCAAAGGGGAAAAACCAAGGTCAAGTAGGAAAATGTGTTACCCAAATGTGAAAAACGTCAGCCAAATACAGAAATATCACGTCCACACTTATGTAAAAAAAGGAAAATTTATTAGCCAAATAGGAAAACATTTTGTCCAAGCAGGAAAATATGTTAGCCAATTTGGGGAAAAAAATATCAGCCAAAGAGAAACATATCTCGTCCAGACTTATAAAAAGTAGGAAAATTCGTCAACCAAATGGTAAAAATGTGAGATTTGATCAACGATGCCAGTCGAGGAAGACGTACCTGTACTTAACAACTATCGGGTAACATTCCTATACAACGACCAGTGGCTAACGCATGTTATCAGATGTATAATATTACACACGAACAAAACAAACTGCCCCGACTCAGCCTTAGGCAATGAATGTAGCACGTCATGTCAGTGCCCACTGTCATAACAAGCGACGCTATCACGTAGCAAATTAGACATGTACATGTTCACTACCTCTCTGTGTGTCTGTACGGAACTCTGCAACGTTCCAAAGAAACACATTACAAACACCAATATATGTTTTACATCTTGTCGGCTCAGTGCCAGACTTCACAGCTGGACAAAACTACAGCTTCTATGTACCACTTCAAATTTCAAATAAGAAAATATGTTAACCAAAATAGAAAAAAATAGCAATCAAACTTATAAATTTCTCGGCCAAACATTTGAAAAGTAGGAAACATTGTTAACCAAATGTGAAGAAAATATCGTCCAAAGAGAGAAATAATTCAAGTAAATTTATAAATAGATCACCAAACTTATGAAAAGTAGGAAAATTGTCAGCCAAATGGGGACAAATTAGAACAAATACAGAAATAGCTCACCCTAACTTAGGAAAAGTAGGAAACTTTGTTAGCCAAAGGGGAAAAACCTAGGTGAAGTAGAAAAATATGTTACCGAAATGTGAAACAGGTTGGCCAAATACAGAAATATCTCGTCCTCACTTAGGAAAACTAGAAAAATGTGTTAGCCAAATAGGAAAAATATTGGCCAAGTAGGAAAATTTGTTAGCCTATTGTGAAAAAATATCAGCCAAAGAGAGAAATATCTCGTCCAGACTTATAAAAAGTAGAAAATGTGTCAACCTTAGGGGAAAATGTCAGCCAAATACAGAAATATCTCAACCAAACGTATAAAAAATAGGAAAATTGTTAACCAAACGAGAAAGATATTGACCAAGTAAGAAAATGTGTTAGTCAAAGAGGAAAAACATTGAACAAGTAAGGAAATACATCATTCAAACTTATGAAAAGTAGGAAACTTTGTTAACCAAATGTGAAAAAAATATCAGCCAAAGAGAGAAACACCTGGTCCAAACATATGAAATGTAGGAAAATTTTCAGCCAAATAGGAAGAAGTTCGGCCAAATACAGAAATATCTCATTCAAACTTAGGAAAAGTAGGAAACTTTGCTAGCCAAAGGGGGAACACCTAGGTCAAGTAGGAAAATCTGTTAGCCAAATATAATAAATGTCGGCCAAATACAGAAATATCACGTTCACACTTATGAAAACTAGGAAAACTTGTTAGCCTAATAGAAAAAAAAATATTGGCCAAGTAGAAAAATTTGTCAGCAAAAGGGAGAAATATCTCGTCCACACTTATAAAATGTAGGAAAATGTGTCAACCGAATGGTACAAAAATTTCGGCCACATACAGAAATATCTCAACCAAACGTATAAAAAGTAGGGAAATTGTAACCAAATGGGAAAACATTTTGTCCAAGTAGGAAAATATTTGTATTACTTTCGTTAACGTATTTTTCTAATTTGTTCAACATGTTTCTTAGTTAGATCAATATTTGTCCCCTTTGGCTAATAAATTTTCCTACATTTCATAAATTTGATCGAGATCTTTCTGTATTTGACCAACATGGTTTTCCTCCTTTTTATAAGTTTGATTGAGCTAGTTCTGTATTTGGGCGAATTTTTACCCATTTGGCTGACAAAATTTTCCCATTTTTTATAAGCTTAGTTGAAATATTTCTCTCTTTGGACGATATTTTCTTCACATTTGGTTAACAATGTTTCCTACTTTTCATATGTCCATCATCAAGCAGGAAAATGTTTTAGTCAAAGAGGAAGAATATTGACAAAGTAACGAAATACATCGTTCAAATTTATGAAAAGTAGGAAACTTTGTTAACCAAGTGTGAAAAAGTATCAACCAACGAGAGAAATATCTCGTCCAAACTTAAAAAAACCACGAAAATATGTCAACCAAATGGGAAAAAGTTAGATCAAATACAGGAATATATCATCCAAACTTATAAAAAGGAGTGGAAAAGGTCGACCAAATACAGAAATAACTCAACCAAATTTATAAAAAGTAGGACACTTTGTTAACCAAATGGGAAAGATATTGACCAAGTAGAAAAGATATTGACCAAGTGAAAAAAATTGTTAGCTAAATGGAAAAAAAATATAGACAACGTAACGAAATATCTCCACCAAACTTATGAAAAGTGAGAACATTTCTTAACTAAATAGGAAAAAATATTGGCCAAGTACATAAAAAATTCAACCAAACTTATGAAAAGTAGGAAATGTGTTAACCAAATGGGAAAACAATATTGACCAAATAGGAAAACATGGTAGCCAAAGGGGAAAATATTGACCAAATAACGAAATATCTCATCCAAATTTATAAAAAGTAGGAAAATTTGTTAACCAAAGAGGTAAAATATCGATTAAGTAAGAAAACTTGTTAGCCAAAAGGGGAAAATATTGACCAAATAACGAAATAGCTCATCCAAATTTATGAAAACTAGGAAAATTTGTTAACCACATGGGAGAAATCTAAGTCAAATAGGAAAAAGTTGTTAACCAAATTGGGAAAATATGGTACATGTAACGAAATAGCTCGTCTATACTTTTGAAAACTGGGACAATTTGTTAACCAAATGTGAAAAATATTGACCAGGTAACGAAATATCTCATCCAAATTTATGAAAAGTAGGGAAATTTGTTAGCCAAATAGGACAAAGATTTGCTAAGTAACGAAATATCTCAACCAAACTCATGAAAAGTAAGAAAATTTTTTAGCCAAATCGGAAAAATGTTGGCAAAGTAAAGAAATAACGTGTCCAAACTTATAAAAAGTAGGAAAATTTGTTAACCAAAGGGGAAAAATCTTGATCAAGTAGGAAAATTTGTTAGCCACATGGGAAAAATATTGACCAAGTAACGAAATACATCGTTCAAACTTATGAAAAGTAGGAAACTTTGTTAACCAAATGTGAAAAAATTGTCCCCCAATTTGAGAAATATTTCAACTAAGCTAATAAAGCTCAACTAATTACAAAAATATCTCCACCAAACTTATACACATCTCTGCCAAACTTATGAAAAGTAGGAAACTTTTTTAACCAAGTGTAAAAGAGAGAAATATCTCACCCAAACTTATAAAAAGTAGGAAACTTTGGTAACCACAGGTGAAAAATCTCAACGAAACTTATAAAAAGTAGGACACTTTGTTAAACAAAGTGAAAAATCATAGCCAAATTACAACCAAACTTATAAATATCTCAGCCAAACTTATGAAAAATAGAAAAATTTGTTAACCAAATATAATCCCATAACCCAAAAAAATAACCCAAACTTCACAAGCCCGGCATCCCGCTAAGACCTATCCTGTCCATGGTTAACTCTGCACAACACCGAATGGCGAGATGGTTAGCCGAAATGTTAAAGCCAGTACGACAGTCCTTCGATCCAAAAATACTCAGAGATACATTCCAACTGGTGGAATTATTGGATACTACGGACATAAATAACAAACACATGGCATCCATGGATATAGCCTCCCTATTCACTAACGTTCCATTAGAGGAGACAGTGAAAATAATAAGGGAACGCATTGAAGACAAACAACTAAAATTAGGCATACCAACACCTATTCTGGAGAGGCTACTACTACTATGTACCGCCAACATCCAATTCAATTTTCTACCTAAGTCATACCGCCAAATTGACGGAGTGGCCATGGGGAGTCCTCTTGGTCCTATTCTAGCGGACATCTTCATGGCACACTTAGAAGAAAAGAGATCCTCAGACATCAACAACTTGGCCTTTTACCGGCGTTATGTGGACGATATACTAATTATCACCACAGACGAGCTACAAGCAACATCGTTTCAGGCCACAATGAACAAGACGCATAAAAACATCTCTCTATCTATGGAACACGAACACAACGAAGCGTTACCGTTCCTAGATATTCTAATGAGACGTAGAGCAGACGGCACAATTCAAAGATCTGTGTATCGCAAAGAAACATGGACTGGCCAATACCTAAATTTTCAGAGCTTCACACCTGTCCAGTACAAACGGGGCTTAGTACGGACCTTGTTTGACCGTGCTAGAAAGATATGCACCCAGGACACACTGACAGAGGAATTTGAAACTCTGAAGAATGTCTTAAACCTGAATGGGTACTCCACAGGATTTATAAAGCGCCATTGCCAACAGCCCAAACCCAAAGCAGACGTAACTACAGTCCCTAAACTCAAGGTATTCATCCAGCTAACCTTTCGAGGGGATGACGTAATGCAACGTCTACAAGACCGGCTTACTACAGCAGTAGGTCGAACATTCTGTGCGGCAACTCCAGTCATTAGATGTAAAACCGTACCCATTCCTACACCAAAAGTCAAAGAGCCTGTTCCTCTGTACGCCACAAACAATTGTATTTACCAATTCACATGTAGATGCCAGGCCGTTTACATTGGTCGAACGGAGAGACAGCTTAACAAACGGGTGTCAGAACACATACCTCAATGGGTCAACAAGATACAACACACAGGAGATGCTAGCCGCGAGGAGCCGACACACCGGAAGCTCCCGCCGTCTTCAATCGGCAGGCACATCGTTGCCAGTGGCCACGTTGTGTCCAGAGACACTGCATTTCGCGTGTTGTTTAGAACACAAAATACTCGTTTGTTAAAATTTGCAAAAGCAATTATGATCTATCAACGCAAGCCAGAATTGTGTAAACAGAACGATATGTTAGTCAGCTTAAAATTACCGTGGTAGATAAGTGACATTACTGTGCGAAATTGTGTATATTTCAACTTGAAGGATTTATCTAGTTAATTTCACGTAAGTTGTGTGATTTCTGCAGTATGGACCTGACGAGATGCAGCGAAATATGCCAGGCAATAAATCGTGCAATCTATTGTTTGTGTCTTCGTTATTCAAATATAAGAAGTTTGATCAATTTTCAACCACAATTATGAAAATTAGGAAACTTTGTTAACTAAGTGTGAAAAGTTTGGCCAAATTTCAAACAAACTCATAAAAAGTAGGGAACTTTGTTAACCAAATGTGAAAAGTTTGAACAAATTTCAACCAGACTTATAAAAAGTAGGAAACTTTGTTAACCAAATGTGAAAATATTTGGTCAAGTAAAGAGATATTTCATCCAAACTTATGAAAAGTAGGAAAGTTTGTTGGCCAAATGTGAAAAATTGTGGCCAAATTTGAACCAATCTTAAACATATCACAGCCAAACTTATAAAAAGTAGGAAACTTGGTTAATAAAAGATGAAAAATGTTGACCAAATTTCAGCCAAACTTATGAAAAATAGGAACATTTCTTAACCAAATGGGAAACATATCTCACGTTGCCATTTCACATCCGCGATAGTGTCAGGTCTCCATCCAACCAGCAGTGTCTGTTATGAGGTCGATCTTTTCTTAAAACCACGTTTGCCTTATTGACCCCTTGAATACTTCTACCTCATCTTCTAACCGACTTTCAACGTTTCATACCACTTAACGCTAACATTCTCTTTGATCACACCACAACCGGCTTTCTGCTGATTGGGCAAATTTCCAAACTACTAGAGATAATCCTCTGTCCCCTATGCAAACAACAGTTGTATTTTAGAAAATTAAAAGTATCTTATGTAATAAGTCACTATTAATGAATGAAGAAATAAAATTTCAACAATAAAATTGTACAACAATTAACAATTAAATGTCCAGATGAAACATTAAATTTTGAAACAATACAGAGAAATTGACCAAACTTTTCTTATTTGGTTGACAAATTTTTCTATTTTTCATAAGTTTGGCTGAGATATTTATAAGTTTGGTTGTAATTTGGTTAATATTTTTCACTTTGGTTAACAACGTGTCCTACTTTTTATAAGTTTCGTTGAGATTTTTCACCTTTGGTTACCAAATTTTCCTACTTTTTATAAGTTTGGGTGAGATATTTCTCTCGTTTACACTTAGTTAACAAAGTTTTCTACTTTTCATAAGTTTGGCAGAGATATTTATAAGTTTGATGGAGATATTTCTGTACTAGGCCAATATTTGTATTACTTTCGTTAACGTATTTTTCTAATTCGGTCAACATGTTTCTTAGTTAGATCAATATTTGTCCCCTTCGGCTAACAAATTTTCCTACATTTCATAAATTTGATCGAGATCTTTCTGTATTTGACCAACATGTTTTCCTCCTTTTTATAAGTTTGATTGAGCTAGTTCTGTATTTGGGCGAATTTTTACCCATTTGGCTGACAAAATTTTCCCATTTTTTATAAGCTTAGTTGAAATATTTCTCTCTTTGGACGATATTTTCTTCACATTTGGTTAACAATGTTTCCTACTTTTCATATGTTTGGCCGAGATATTTATAAGTTTGACTGCTATATTTTTCTATTTTGGTTAACATATTTGCTTATTTGAAAGTTGAAGTGGTACATTGAAGCTGTCGTTTTGTCCAGCTGTAAAGTGTGGCACTGAGCAGATAAGATGAAAAACATATATTGGTGTTTGTAATGTGTTTTTGGGGAACGTTGAATAGTTCCGTAGTTCTGTACAGACACACAGAGAGGTAGTGAACATGTACATGTCTAATTTGC
Organism: Cepaea hortensis; assembly: GCA_963921405.1. Classification (NCBI taxonomy): domain Eukaryota; kingdom Metazoa; phylum Mollusca; class Gastropoda; order Stylommatophora; family Helicidae; genus Cepaea; species Cepaea hortensis. Next base: position 7,538 of record CAWUFQ010000361.1, on the reverse strand, counting down.
TACGTGATAGCGTCGCTTGTTATGACAGTGGACACTGGCATGATATGTTACATTCATTGCCTAAGGCTGAGTCGGGGCAGTTTTTTGTGTTCGTGTGTAATATTATACATCTGATAACATGCGCTAGCCACTCGTCGCTGTATAGGAATGTTATCCGATAGTTGTTACGTACAGATACGTCTTCCTTGACTGGCATCGCTGATCATATCATACATTTGTTACCATTTGGTTGACAAATTTTCCTACATTTTATAAGTCTGGACGAGATATTTCTCTCTTTGGCTGATATTTTTTCCCATTTGGCTAACATATTTTCCTACTTGGTCAATATTTTTTCCTATTTGGCTAACAAATTTTCCTGGTTTTCATAAGTGTGGACGTGATATTTCTGTATTTGGCTGACGTTTTTCACATTTGCATAACACATTTTCCTACTTGACCTTGGCTTTCCCCCTTTGGCTAACAAAGTTTCCTACTTTTCATATGTTTGGGTGAGATATTTCTGTATTCGGCCTAACCTATTCCCATTTGGCCGACAATTTTCATACGTTTTATAAGTTTGGACGAGATATTTCTCTCTTTGGATGATATTTTTTTCACATTTAGTTAACAAAGCCTCTTACTTTTCATAAGTTTGAACGATATATTTCGTTACTTGTATAGCAGCGTAGGGGGCTAAAGTAGAACGGATCGTACATGGTTTGCATCTCAGAGACCTCACTCTCTTAAATCGATAACAACGGCCGTCGACAACAAGGTTTCGGGTTTATTGGTTTCGCTTCGTACAAAAGGCATAGCAGCCTACAAAGGTTGTTGACATTCAAAAGATTCACAAAGGTTATTCAGACTCAACTCGATTCAACACATTCCAGATGAAAACCTAATACTACAGCGACCTCACCATCTGGCGGTCAAGCTATCACTCACTTTGTTGTCATCTCCCAACACCCATAGCTACCCCTAACTATGGTGCTCAATGGTGCATTATTCGCTAATACGTCCTTGCCTTGCACACCATCCCTACAACCAACCTTATAACAGGGTACTCTGTTATACTTGTTCAATATTTTCCCTCTTTGACTAACACATTTTCCTACTTGGTCAATATCTTTCCCGTTTGGTTAACAATTGTCCTACTTTTTATACGTTTGGTTGAGCTTATTTTTTATTTGGCCGACAATTTTCACATTTGATTAACAGAACTTTCCTACTTGACCTAGGTTTTTCCACTTTGGCTCACAATGTTTCCTACTTTTCATAAGTTTGGGTGATATATTTCTGTATTTGACTAAACCTTTGCCAATTTGGCTGACAATTGTCCTACTTTTTATACGTTTTGCTGACCTATTTTAAATTTAGTTGAAATATTTCTCTCTTTGGACGTTATTTATTTCACATTTGGTTAACAATGTTTCCTACTTTTCATAAGTTTGGCCGAGATATTTATTAGTTTGAAAGCTATTTTTTTCCCATTTTGGTTAACATATTTTCTAATTTGAATGTTGAAGTGGTACATAGAAGCTGTAGTTTTGTCTGGCTGTGAAGTGTGGCACTGAGCAGTCAAGTTTGAGAACAAATATTGGTCTTGGAAATGGGTTTCTGGGGGGGGGGGAACAAAGACCCATATAGACACAAGGGGAGAGAGAAAGAAAGAGACAGGGACAGAGACACAGAGAGAGAGACAGACAGACAGAGAGAGACAGAGAGAGAGACAGAGAGAGATTTTAGGTTTGCATTTACCTATCTGAAATCGTATGATGTTAGAGTTCGATCACTTATCTAGTACTCATCTACTCACCCACCTCTTAACATCTAAATTCATTAAGCCATTCCCACTACAACCAATAATACACGTCATCTTTACTTTTTTAAGATTTTCATTTGTACCCGTATGCTAATAGTGTATATACCACTCAACCTTCTACATATCACTAATAACCACGATCCACACCCCGACAACAAATAACACTATTCCGTACCCACTACAACCAGTAATACCGACCATCTTTACTTTTTAATATTTTCATTTGTAACCTGTATGATAATACTGTATATACCAATACGGCCCTCTAAAGAGGACTAATATCCTCTACCCACCCTTTATCAACTAATGACATCAAGCCATACCCACAGCAACCACTATTACCTGTCATCTTAACATCTAAAGGTTTTCATTTGTAGCATGTGTGATGATAGTGTATAGACCACTACGACATTCTACAGATCACTAATAACCGCTACCCACCCCTTAATACCGAGTTTCACTAAGCCATACCACAGCAACCAATAATACTGGCCTTCTTTACCTTTTTAAGGTTTTCATTTGTAACCGTATGTTGATAGTATATAGGCCACTACGACACTCTACAGATCACTAATAACCGCTACCCACCCCTTACCATCGAATTTCACTAAGCTATCGACAATCAATAATATCGGCCATTTTTACTTTTTAAGGTTTTCATTTGTACCCTGTATGATGATAGTGTATAGGCCATTACATCCCTCTATAGATCAGTAATAACCGGTATCCACCTCTTAACACTGAGTTTCACTTAGCCATACAAACTTCAATCAATAATACCGGCCATCTTTACTTGTTAAGGTTTTCATTTGTAACTCGTATGGTGATAGTGTTTAATCCACTACGACCCCTTACGGATCACTAATACCCGCTACCTACCCCTTAACAGTAAGCCATATCCACTACGACCGATAATACCAGCCATCTTTATATTTTAAGGTTTTCATTTTGTAACCCTTGTGATGATAGTGTTTAAACCCGAACCGCCTAGCCTCACTCCACGCGCCCCATTTCCTAGCCGCCACCTTGCACCCGGTCGATATTTATTTTTATTTTTTTTTAAAATAAATTAAAGTTTTATACACCCACTCAATAGTTATCTGCCCTTGGAACATAAGAGTTTCTTAGAATTATCGCCCTTAGATATAACCTAGATATCGCCCCGTACCCGCCCAACTGCAGGACCGAGAAGAAGTGGAAATCAGCCGAGGTCAAGGTCATCGGTGGAGGCTCCACCAAATGAGATCTGATTTGCGTCACCCCTACTACTCACAGTCTGCCTTAGGAAGCTATTTAAGATTAAATGGCAAGACCCGGGATGGTTAACCCGGTCAACAAATGCCCGCAGAAGTCGGATGTGTCGGCCTAACGGCGCAAGAACGCAGCTTTGCTGTAAACAGTCACAACGCAATCACATCCGGAAAAATAAAAACTCTGGATGAACGAAGAATGAATGACAAGACAAGATCCCAGACACGGAAGTTCTAGAAAGAGCATCCATGTCCAGTATCCACACTATACTAATGAAAAATCAGTTTCACTGAGCCGGTCACTTAACTCGTATGCCAGATCACAGGCTCCCTAAACAATTGTTTTACGGCGAGCTGCGTTGTGGTAAACGATCCCAAGGCGGCCAGAGGAACCGCTTTAAAGACACGCTGAAAGTCTCACTGAAAGCTTTTGGAATTCATCCTGACACCTGGGAGACTGCTGTTAAAGACCGTAACTCATGGCGTGCATCATTACATGAGGGTGCAGTCAATTGTGAAGCAACCAGGACTGCAAGAGCTGTGAAGAAAAGGCTGGACACAAAAAAAAACCACTGCAGGAGATCCTCCTCCTGGCACGTCAAGCATTCTTTGCCCGCATTGTCAAAGAACATTTCGAGCCAAAATAGGCCTTATCAGCCATCTTAGAACTCACGGCTCCATACTTTCAACCACACTGGATGAAATGAATGGACATCATCATTCTTGATGGACAGAACAACAATAATGGTGGCATAACCACACGCGGTTGCCAAACGCAGGAATAATAATTTTTCATTTCCGCCAGCTGGAATTCAAATCATTACCAATAGTGAATTCTTCACCGCAAAGCCCACTCTATGTTGTCTGTTTACTTCCTGTCCTTTACCTTTCCAAAAGGGTGTACTGGTTTTCCGTGAGTGACCCTTCCTCCGCGCGGCAAGTCTCCTGCGGGCCAGCTATATCAATGTTAAGGTGGTTGAGTTCACAGCCATTTTTCTCACATCGTCAATATTCATCAGGTCAGAGGAAAATCCTGGACACTTGGTTCTTACGTTCCATGTTCCAAGCCGAAGCTTGAGGTTTATTTATTTTTTATTTTTTTTAGTAGTACCTGATGCATTGGTTTTACAACCTGCAATGCAGATTTTGTCCTAGCCCCAAACACCCACTGAAGCAGCCAGGCTGTGGCGGATCAGCACCCAATTGGCCGGGGGCTGCCCAGTTTGAGGCGGGCGGTAGCTGATCAGTGACACCTGTAGGTGTCTCCCACCGTCAGAGGCAACCCGTGGCGCCCCATGTCTACGCCAATTGACAAGGACATATAAACCGTAACTGCTACCTCCCGCTTTGATTCCGAGATCGGTTAAGACCAGGCATGGAGTTATAACTCTCCATAGCACAATACCTGAGCTGAAATCTAGAGACCATGTGTTGTTGACCATGCAGCATGATCCCTCTCTCGGCCTGCCTAGTTCACTCCAGAGGAAAGGTAAGACCAATACATCTGGAACCAGACAAGCTGCAAAAGCTGTCGGATCAGCAAAGCAATGCTCTAACTGTCCGCCTGTCAGAGCTTCGATCCTAGACCAGCTGCCAACAAAGGCTTAGGGCCTGGTCAGCCCTGCCATGACATTTTGTCTTTAGGTTGCATTTCCTCGCACCAGGATAAGTCGTGTACCCTTCCAAATGGACTCCTCCCCCGAAGCCATTGGCACAATGTGGGGTGTTGGGTTTTATGAGCGCAGCCCAATATTCGACGCTAACAGAAGCAGGTAGTACAGTCTACTGTCATACGGTAGCTCAGTCATATCTGACTAACGTGCTAACCAGTACCTATATTTATTGATCTTCTTACTTTGATAGCCTCATGGCTTCCTCACAGTTTTGGTGTAAAGGGAAGCTGAGGATCATGACCAGATTGTAATTCCTTAGTTGTAATTCGACCCATTATCTATGGCGTTTGGCTGAATGACTAAATACATAG
>CAWUFQ010000360.1:27500-31441 GCA_963921405.1 Cepaea hortensis | reverse complement strand
GAAGACCTAGAAACAAGTATCTGGATGGCTTGGCCTTGTGGCATGGTCGAGACAAAAACACGGAACTGATCCACGACTCTGTTGATCGAGTGAGATGGCAGAACATGACCGCCCACGCTTACCGGCATGGCACATGATGGATGGATGGATATATATATATATACACACACTGGCAGAGTTATTTTTCCTTGAGTTAGACAGGCCGCGGTGTTAATCTCCACTGGCGACAGTGTTAACCAATAGTTGTGTGAGTGTGTAGGTAGGGTCACAAAAAGTGAAGGTCAACATCATTTTACTTCTATATGTCCCTTTTAAATGATAAACTTACACGCACACACACACACACACACACACACACACACACACACACACACACACACATTAATATCTCGGCTTAAAATTGACCCACAGACTTGAATAAGGTACCGTTGGATTTGTTTTTTCAAGAGCTATCCAACTATGTAGGGTATATAAATAAAAAGCAATTTAGAAGAAGTTACTAAAGTGGCTACTTGTAGGTGTCTCACACCGTCAGAGGCAACCCGTAGCGTCCCATGTCTACGCCAACTGACAAGGACGTATTACCCGTAACTGCTACCTCTCGCTTTGATCCCGAGACCGATTAAGACCAGGGATGGAGTTATACCTCTCCATAGCACAAAGCCTGGGCAGAAGTTAGAGACCATATATGCCCATACAGCATGATCAATCTCTCGGCCTGCCTAGTTCACTCCAGAGGAATGGTAATACCAATACATCTGGATCAAGACAAGCTGAAGAAGCTGCCGGATCAGAAAAACAATGCTCTAACTGTCTGCCTGTCGGAACTTCGATCCTAGACCAGCTACCAACCAAGTCTTAGAGCCTGATCTGCCCTACCATGACATTTTGTCTTTTGGTTGCATTTCCTCGCACCAGGATAAGGCTTGTACCCTCCCCCCTCCCCCCCCCCCCCCCCCCCCCAATTGCGCTCTTCCGCCCGAAAATTGATTCAGTGTCAAACAAAAAGTAGGTTTGGACCAAATATGGTGTGAAATCAAAAGAACAAGTATTATAATATAAATCTCCATTCTCTAAGCTGTAGAAGTATGGAAAATACCACTAGGCAGAAAAAATAATACAACGACCCTTGTATGGTGACACATCGTCCTTCTGTCTAAATGAGAGGTCACATTTCGGTATGTATTATCCTTTGGTACTGCATCAGTTAATGTGCCCACGTTGTAATAAACAAAATCAATGCAGGTTAGCAGAGCTATTGGTCCATTAAATGTACAGCTAGATAGTTCACTCTGAAGTAAGTAAAAGAATTTAAATATCTAGGAAGAACGATTACAGAGAATCGCAAAATAGATCGAGCAATTGAAATTAGATATTATTCTCGGAGTCTCCTGGGGCTCGTCGCTGGAGCTACGGTGTTCGTGCTTTGTTCGACTCTTTAGGCAGGCCGCCCTGTGGAAAGAGACCAAGCCATATGTATTAAAACCCGGTGCAATGAAGTCGGTCCTCTCGACTTTTAAGACTTTTTTTTTTAAAAGATATAAAACAGCAAGAGAGCTTTATGTTAACTGACACCGACAATAAACATGGAAATATACCAATGTCCAGAAAGGACGGATAATAAATAGAATATTCATACCAATCCCTATGCTACCAACGTCAAACTTGGACATTATCCAAGTCACACTTAGGCAAAATCAATACCCGCGAAATGAGATGACTGAAAAGAGCTGCCAACTTAACTAACTATCCGAGACCAAGTAAGAAATAATGTTATCAGACTGACAGTGGGATCAACACCTTGTACGCTGAAACATCAACTATTTCTCCCCACGACGCTTGACGGCAAATATTGAAGATGGTGATGCTGATGATGGTGGCGCTTGATGTTGTCTATAGGCGTCTGTGACTTAGGGGGTGCGGAAAATGAATTTCACAATTCCCTGACATACCGAGTCCAGGGTTCACAATTCCCGACATACCGAGTCCTGGATTAACAGTTTCCCGACATACCGAGTCCAAGGTTCACAATTCCCCGACATACCGAGTCCAGGGTTCACAATTCCCCGACATACCGAGTCCAGGGTTCACAATTTCCGACATACCGAGTCCAGGGTTCACAATCCCAGACGTACCAAGTCCAGAGATCACAATTCCTTGACATACCGAGTCCAGGTTCACAGTTCCCCAACATACCGAGTCCAGGGCTCACTGTTCCTGGACATACCGAGTCCAGGGTTAACAAGCCCCGACATACCGAGTCCAGGGTTCACAGTTCCCCGACATACCGAGTCCAGGTTTCACAGTTCCCCGACATACCGAGTCCAGGGTTCACAATCCCAGACGTACCAAGTCCAGAGATCACAATTCCTTGACATACCGAGTCCAGGTTCACAGTTCCCCAACATACCGAGTCCATGGCTCACTGTTCCTTGACATACCGAGTCCAGGGTTAACAATCCCCGACATACCGAGTCCAGGGTTCACAGTTCCCCGACATACAGAGTCCAGATTTCACAGTTCCCCGACATACCGAATCCAGGGTTCACATTTCCCCGACATACCGAGTCCTGGATTAACAGATCCCCGACATACCGAGACCAGGGTTCACAATTCCCCGACATACCGAGCCTAGGGTTCGCAATTTCCCGGCATACCGATTCTAGGGTTCACAAATCCCCCACACACCGAGTCCAAGATTCACAATTCCCTGACATACCGAGACCAGGGTTCACAATTCCCGACATATTAGTCCGATTTTCTCAATTCCCCGACATACTGAGTCCAGATTTTACAGTTCTCTGAAATACCGAGTCCTGGATTCACAATTCCCTCGTACCGAGTCCAGGTTTCACAGTTCCCTGAAATACCGAGTCCTTGATTCACAATTCCCTCGTACGGAGTCCAGGGTTCACAGTTCCCTGAAATACCAAGTCCTGGATTCACAATTCCCTCGTACCGAGTCCAGGTTTCACAGTTCCCTGAAATACCGAGTCCTGGATTCACAATTTCCCTGTACCGAGTCCAGGTTTCACAGTTCCCTGAAATACCAAGTCCTGGATTCACAATTCCCTCGTACCAAGTCCAGTTTTCACAGTTCCCTGAAATACCAAGTCATGGATTCACAATTTCTTCGTACCGAGTCTAGAGTGTATTATTCCTCGACACGACATACCGAGTCCAGGGTTGAATAGCGGCCGTAGACTATTTGAAAGCCGATTGTTACGCGTGGAATGCGATGATGGCATAAAGCGTGGGCCGTTCAGAAAGAAACGGCAAATTACTGAACGTAAAATTGCTTAGAAAATCACAAACGGCTAATAAATGGAAGAGTTGATTGCAATATCTTATAAACTAAATTGTTGATGTTGTCTATCGTTTTCTTGGTCTCCTTTTGAATCTTGTAAACAAATGATATCCCAATAGTTTAGTCATTTTCTCTACCCTATGTTTTCTATCAACACGAGCACCGTCCCGGAAGGAGGTTAGAATGGGCGACTAGAGAAAGTATTAGGGACGTTCATTTGAAACCCGTTCCAATGGCTTTATTACAAAAGCATGAAAGAAACATTAACAGGTGTGGTAGAATTAAACAAAGCATTCATTTTGAATGAATTATGCACCATGGGTTGGTCAGAAGATGTCGCCGTAGGCATTCAGGCAAGCATTCCATTGCTTAGGTAGGCGGCGAATGCCGTCTGCAAAAAAGGATTGTGGTTGCTCAAGTGTTTACTGCGTTCATTACGTCTGCATCTGTGTCAAATCGTTGCCCCTTGAGAGCTTTTTTAAGAGGTCCGAACAAATGAAAATCACATGGTGAAAAATCAGGACTATAGGTTGGATGTTGCAAAATTTCCCACTTCTTCCTTGCTAATGCTTCCTGCACAATCTTTGCGACATGCGGACGAGCATTATCATGCAACAAAATCACATAACGAGAA
>CAWUFQ010000360.1:0-25000 GCA_963921405.1 Cepaea hortensis | reverse complement strand
CTACACTTGTCTTAACCCCTATTAACTCTCTAAACCCTTATTGGGGATTCTGACAGGCTCCCCTGCTCTCCGTGAAGTGTTACTCCCCTTTACTCATGTTTGTAACACGTATGGTCACAAAGAAAAATTGGGTGTCCAATTTTGTCAGAGATCCAATAAGTTGTAAATCTCTCGTTTGGGGATAGAACAATTCTCTTCTTCCTTTACTCACACTGTTCTATCTTTTCACTCGGCTAATTAAGTAGCCCTTGTATCAGTATAGTTGGTTCTATAGATATCTTTGGGAATTGTTTTGAACCGGATCCGTTGTCTTATGACTTATGTCCTGGCTTCCGTCGTTTGACCCTATGTCTTTTGACATTCACCGTTGACTTATGTCTTGACCTGGCCTCATATTGCCCGAAAATGACAACCCAAATACAAGTTGACTCTGTTATGAGTGCAACACATGAGCATAACATGTTCATGTCCCCATTAATATCCCCTCCAACTCATATACATAGAGTTCTACTCTCACCTTCTCGCTTCCGCTCGTGAAAAGCTATTTCCCAATGTTACATTAAGGTTTTTAAGAAGTTATTGTGTCCCCTGATTTTAAGTTGTTGTTCTTTGAAACACTTAGTGTGTGCAACTTTTATGTGTTTGTTTTCCTGTTTGTTTGCGTGTTTTCTAATAAACTACAATGTACCTAACTTGCTAACCTGTGTATGCGTTAGTGTACTAAATGTGTGTATTCCTTCGAGCGCCGTAAATCGGTTTATTGTGGTTACAAATGTTTGTTATTCTTATTTATGACCACAACTCCGCTTTAAGATGTTCAAAGTATATTCCCTATCTACTCTATTAAAGTATGGCAGTAACACACATAAAAACTTGACAACACATTGGTTACACAGCTGACACAGACAAGTCACAATAAGACGTTTCCAGCGGTGAAGAAAAAAAATAAAATTTGCCGCTATCTTTCTCTCACTCTCTCTTTCTTTCCATGTTTACTAATCTCCCATTCTCTCCTCTCATTTATACCTCTTTTGTACATGTTTCATTCGCTTTCATACTCTCGTTTTGCTAATACATTCACTCGTCATTAAAATATGGTTCATAGCATCACATAAATGAACATTACATATTTACAATAAATGATTGGCTGAATTATAGAAGCATTCACGCCAAATGACTATGCGGTTTGTTTGCACGTGTCATGTCTATACAAAATATACACGGTTGTGAGGATGGTTTGTCACCGATCCTGTAATAGTAACTAACATAATTTGGTGTGCTGTCCTAAATTATCCTAAGGGGAAATAATCTAACTAATTAATTTCATTAAAGAGAATTGAGTTAACTACCTTAAAGTTTTATTTGGTAAATGAAATGATGTTAATTCCTAAATGGTTGGGTTAGTTTAGAAATGATATTTTAGATAAATGAATTTATAAATGATTATGATTATGCGGTGATAAACTAATGTAATATCTAACAATTGTTTTCTTACTATTGGTGTTACAATAAATTGTTTATTACCTAAATGCTGGTGATTTCTAACTACCACATGACATAAATAAAGTTATATATGCATTTGAACATTTTGCAATACAATTATTCATAGAAAAATGAAGTTATGTGTACGGTTAATAAAATAATAATTATATATATATATATATATATATATATATATATATATATATATATATATATATATATATATATATATATATATATATATATATATATATATATATATATATATATATATATCACAGTTACCTTTCTATATCTAATTACACTAACTGAAGTCCTCCTTTCAGGTGTGAAGATGGAGCAATGTTCTTTGTAGACTATACTTATAACATAGTTCATTTCGGCAAAGTCTTATATGCTCTCCTTCCTGGATAGTGTATAAATATAGTTCCCTACTAACTTATGTAGGTTCACAGCTAACACTTCATCGTTAATATAGCTTATGTGTGTATCAGCGCATGTTACTTATGCGTCTGTTCGTTTCACTCTTCATAGCACTGTTACTTTCACACAGTTTATATGTTTGGCGATGATAACGCACTTACAGTGTATCTTAATCACCACATACGGCACTGAGTACCTAACATTTACAGTGCCACTGTTTCTGGTGATCTCTGGTCGATCCCTTCCTGCAAATCAGGTATTTCAATGGTTGACGGTCGACTCAAAATGTCTGCAACAGTGTTCAATCTTCCCTTTAAGTGCTGAATGGTAAATGTATAGTTTTGCAGAATCAAAGCCCACCTGTAGACTCTGTTATTGTGGGGAATGCCAGACTGCATCACAGACAACGGAGAATTATCGTTTTCAATCACAAACTGTGCTCCTGCCAAAAATCTATGAAATTTCTTAACACAATAGATGAAACTGAGGCCCTCCAATTCTGATGCTGAGTATCTGGATTCAGCAGGGCTAATTTTCCGACTTACGTACATTACTGGGTGGAACTTCCCTTCGTAGAACTGTCCTAGTACCCCAGATATGGAGATAGCACTCGCATCTGTACGTAAAAAATAGGTAAGTTTTGGATTAGGCATACGAAGGATAGGTGGAACGCTAAAAAGGTATTTCAATTTTGATAACGCGCTAATTAATCCTGCATCTTGTACAGATAATTTAGCCGAAGCTTTTAAGATGTTAGAAAAAACACTGGTGCTTTCCGCCATATTTGGAATAAATTTACTATAGTAGTTTACCAGACCCAGTAAACTCCGGACCTGTTTTTTGGTCGTTGGCATTGTCAAATTCAGAATCTTGGTGACGATTCTGTCATCTGTTCTTAATTGACCCCTACAGATGGTATGACCTAGGAAGTCAGTTTGTTCCATGCCCAACTCTACTTTGGTCGGCTTAACTGTCAGCCCAAATACTCGCAACCTGTCGAAGACTTGTCGTAGTTTCAGTAGGTGTGATGTCCAGTCTTCCGTATGAATACATATGTCATCTATATATGTAGAAATATTGGTCATCCCATGGAGAAGATCCCTAGTTAGACGGACGAAAGTTGCTGGAGCGTTACGAAGGCCAAAAGGAAGAAAGCGCCACTCATATAGCCCTAAAGAAGTGGAGAAAGCTGTTAAATGAATCGAATTTATTTCCATCGGTACCTGCCAATAACCTTTCGTGAGGTCAAGCTTACTAAATATGCGAGATGTAGACATGTCTAAGATAAAATCCTCGCATGCTGGGATTGGTTCAGCATCAATTTTGGTTATTTTGTTTAAACGCCTATAATCGACGCAGAATCGAATAGTTGAGTCCTTTTTGGCGACAAGGACAATAGGGAAAGAATACTCTGACTGAGATTTCTGGATAATTCCGCTCGACTCAAGAGACAGTAGTTCTTTGTCGAGATTCGACCTATAGTTTAAAGGGATAGAATAAGGTCGACACTTGATTGGAGTGTTGTCAGTCAGAATAATAGAATGTTCTATTCTGTCTGTCTTTCCTGGGATGTCGGAGAAAATGTCTCTGTATTCCGTCACTAACTCTATCAGCTGTCGTCGTTGATCGTCTGTAAGTTTAGTTTCTATCTTTATGCTGTCAATGGTCTTAGTCGTGTCTACAGTAGGGACTGGTAATTCCATCTCGTCTTCGTCTGTCTCGTTCAATACTGTTGTGGTACTAGCTGCGTGTGCTGTTACCTGGCTAAGTGTGTTTGCGTTGTCGCTGTCGTGTGTCGCCCTACCTAGTGAAGTTGTGTTGTGTACGTCTGTCGTCCGATTACTTGGTGTTGGTGCATCTTGTTCGTCTGTCTGTTGTTCTTGTCGTGAAAAGTATGGTTTCAGCATGTTGATATGAAATATCTTTAATTTTCCTTTTATCGATATCTCATAATCCACATCTGATATTTTACGTTCAACGTTGAATGGCCCTTGCCAAGATGTTAGTAACAAATTACGTTTATCAGGTAGTAGAAGCAAAACCTTCTGATTTGGTTCAAGGTGTATAGTTTTAGCACCCTTATTTGCATAGGCGTGGTTTCCATTGCTCGACACCTGCTTTAGGGGTCCAGCAATATCGACCGCTACACTCTCATATGGTCTAGATGCTAATACTGACCGTTGAACTTCGGCCGTCACATGCTTTCCCTTTCGTACAAGATGTTGACAGATAGTACACGAACGACAGAAAATTTTTATGTCAGAACAGAATTTAGGCCAGTAAAAGTGTGACAAAACACTGGCTCGCGTTTTATCATAGGCCAAATGTCCAGCAAACGGTGACTCATGTGCGATCTTTAGCACATTTTGTCGGTATGTTACAGGTAACACCGTCTGCTGAATTTCATGGTTATTATTTGTGTAATAACGCATGAGAATTCCGTTATGTTTTCTAAAGTACCAAGATGCATTTTTAGTCACTTTCGCTCGCTCACCCAACAATTTAAAATAAGGTGCGATAGTTTGGTCGGTGCTTTGTGCCTCGATACATTTCTGTCGAGTAGTGTTGGTAACTGCACAACTTGGTGTTAATAGCTGTAGCATTTCATTTTGTAAGTCAGTATAGTTTGTTTGTTTATCTGACCTTGTTACAGCGTTAGCCATGTGTGTATGTTTCCAGGCTCTTATGTCGTCGTTTGAACATTGTTTCAATGAATCTAGGCATCCTAAAATGAGATCCGTGCATGGATTTTGCAGGATTGCGCACGTAAATGTGCCGGTAAGGAACGGGGTATTGATATGTGCTTTTGCCAGTGGGTATTTCTCAATGGTTCCAGAGAAAGTACGGCATTTGACAAATTCACCCGTGTAATCTTCTGGTCTAACAAGTTCTTTCCTTAAACCCAGTAGAGTGCTTCCGCTATCAATTAAACATTGGCATGGTTGATCATTGACCAGTGCATCGTAGAACTTAAGTTTACCTCTGGAGGCACTCACTGCGTTAGCATCTTCACTGGAACATGGTATTACGTGCCCACATTTCAATTTACCATCCGCATGAAACTGGTGGCATACGTCACCTTTCTTAAAGTCTAATATGTCTGTTACTACTGCTACACTCTCACATTCACTCGTTGGTAACACATTCACAAGTTCCGGATCAATGTCACTCTCATCGTCTGATGATGTATCAATGAGTGCTGCATTATTTGCCTTCATTCGTTGCCTACCAATACATTTATTACTATAATGGCCATAACTGGAACAAAAGTAACATTTAACAGCACGTTTAAATGACGTTCGTTTGCTTTCTTGCTTCTTTAACACTGCTTCTAAGTGTGACGGTTATGCCGGGTTCTTATTACACATAGAGTAGCTAGGATGAAAAAGACTACAATATCCACATCTAGGTGGCTTCTGATATGGTTTATCTTTCTTATGGTAATCTTTCTGATTGTAAGATCTATCGGGTACTTTGTTTGCAAAAGCAGTGATTTCTGTATCATGTGTTGTAGATTTAAATATGTCCCGATTAGATGAAAAATATGCTGACCCCCGTTTCTCTAACTGCTGAATGGATTCAATATCTGACTGTTGTAGAAACTTCGCAAAAGGGGTAGGGACGGTCGATATTACTTTGTCCATTACCACAAGATCTTTTAATTTTTCATAGTTGTTAACCACTTTCGCCGCTCTAGTCCACTTTTTAAATGTGCTCTGCACGTTAGAGATGTAGTCTAAGAAGGTTTCAGTTGCTTTTGGCTTAATTTGAGAGAACTGAATTTGGTACCCAGTGGCGTCTAAAAGAAAGTGTTGCATTATCCTATCGTGAATGTACTGATAATTGTTCCTTAGCTCAGTAGGTATGGATTCTATTACTTGTAACGGCTCCCCACTGAGATTTCTCATGTAGATCATTGCCCAGTCATCCAAAGGTATTTTCTGTGTCTTTAGTTGGAATTCTATGTTCTCAGTCCATGCGCTAATTGAATCCCCTACACTGTATGGTTTGATAAGGCCTTTGTACTTACTAAATTTGTTCTGTTCTTCTTGGCTCTTTTGTTTGGTAGAGGCTATCTGTATGTTTGAATCTACTTCCATTTCCTTCATCTTTAATTTAGTCTCTGAGTCTACTTGTATCTGCTTTTGTTTGGTAGCATGATCTAAGTCTAACTGTTTCTGTTTGGTAGCCTCTTCGATTTCTTTCCTTTCCTTTTTGATGCTGCCTTTCTAATGCTCTTTCATCCCTGTCAAGAGCAGCTTTTCTTTCTGTTTCTTCTTTGTATTTTTGATCTACCCATTTCTCTAGTTTTTCTCCAGTATGGCCCATTTCCTTGCCTGCCTGGATACAATCATTTAATGACGCCATTTTGTGGCTTAATGTTAGTTCAAAATGATATCACAATAATATTCACACAATGGTTTGTAATTATTTGTTAGTAAATATACATCTTTACTGAAAAAGAAGATGCATGATTAATTTAGAGCATATCAAAATATTCTGAAAATATACTCATCTAATTCTTTGGAAAATACGGTTCTTGGGATGTTCCACCGCTGTCTTCCACACTCACAAAATGATTGACTTGATAACACAATGGATGCTTCTGTTTAGTAGAGCATCAAAAATTAGACACACGCATATGTTGTAAATACAAATTTATCTTTCATGCGAATGATGAATGAAAAATGTGATAGATAATGATAATGATGTTAATGAATGAATGATATGATCGTCTGAATGATTGTCATGATTCGTAAGATGATTCGTTGTATGCCAGTCGATGTCGTCTTGTCTTCACTTTATGACTAGTTCGGTATAACTTCGTTCTAGGCTTCAGTTCAGTAGCTAATCTATTTACTGAATATGAGGAATGGTGACATTGATGGCTGTATCACACAAAATGAAATGTACACGATGGTTAGCTTGATAATATTCACTGATGATTGTATACATTTTCATTAATTTCTGTAGAATAACACACTGTCTAACTTAATTTTCGTAGAATTTTACACTTTATAATTTACTTTTGCTTCATTGTGGTTCAAGCTCCACAAATGGTATGATCGCAATAATTCACAAGAGAAAATAATTTCTGCCATATATGCAAACAAATTTACATTACTTTCAAATAATTTAACACAGCAATGATGTTGAATCGTGCTTGTTGAAGCTGGTTCAGAACTTTCTGATACCAATTGTCTGTTGACGTTGGTTCAGTGGCTTCTGACACCAATTGGGGTCCTGCCTGTCAGCAACTTGCTTGCTACAGGTCTTTCAGGACTCCCCTACTTTTGCACCGCACGAAATAACAACTCGTGTCATTTGCAAAAGGAATGCAATTTATTTAGAGCTGGCAATTTATAAGCTCTGCGAGCGGTATACTTCATTAACAATAAACAACATGAATGTAATGAAGTGGTGAGAAATGATGCTAGTAATCACAATCTAAATCTAAAGCCTAATATTTAACTATTGCCTAGAAACTTATAGCATTTGTCAAGAACACGTCTACTCTCTAATCGTCTCCAGTCGGGTCTGTCCATACGCTACACATTGCGTGGTCAAGCACGGACGCTGTCCCCTCCGTGCATTAGCGAGTCTTGCGTGCATGGAGTCCCCAGCACGCTGGCTCGTGAACTTGAGTAACCGGGTACTCCACGGTTACTCGTAAGGCCAAGCTTCCCAATGACTTGGGGAAGCCCTCGCTCACATGTCCGTAGTGCTCCCTTGGTTGACACAAATGTGTCCCCCTGTGAAGCTATTTATAGCGCTGGTGTCTCTCCTGTCTGGTGTCTCCCTACTACACTTGTCTTAACTCCTATTAACTCTCTAAACCCTTATTGGGGATTCTGACACAGTCGTTGTTAGTTACTCTGGCAGTCCAAGGAATTCGCATCATTTGTCTCAGAAACCACATCTCTGCTGCTTCCATGTTCTTCCTTATGTGTTCATTTACATTCCAAGAGTCACAGCCACACAGCAAAACGGATTATATCTAGCATTTCAGCATTCTCTTTCTTACATTCAGTAATATTGATTTATTGCATAAGCTACCTTTCATTTTAACAGATACATGTAATAGAAATGCCCGCCACGACACCATTGAAAATATTTTCTCCGGCAATTTACGAAGAATGGTAGCTGTCAGATGAGATGCTTGAGGAGATCTGCCAACTGACCTATCCGAGACTGAGTAAGAAATGATGTTATCAGACAGACAGTAGGATCAACACTTTATGTCACATATATTGAAAGACAAAAGATAAAATGGTTCTGCCATTTCATTAGAATGCAACACCATCAACTACCAGTAGTGGCGTTACATTAAAAAAACATCTGCGACGAGAGCAAAATGACGCTCGAGAAGATTGATGATATCAAAGACATTGAACAATCACACGGAATGACAGTATCCAGTGCCAGCCATCGGGCGCTGGAGCGCCAATTATTCCTCCCCACGACGCTTGACGGCAAAAGTGGAAGATGATGATGATGATGATGATGATGATAACTGAAGACCTCGTCTCTGACATATATCTTCTTGTACGTCTCTTGTGTCTCTAATCCCCTAATGGAACATACGCCACACGACCACCTAGCACCAAGCCATCATATCCTTGCCGTCTCCGGCAGTTCATGTACTCCCCACATGTTTACCTCTTGGCCTGTTGTTGCTAGGGCTCCCTGTATTTCTTTGACCGGGTGTGTTCCAGTGGACTGAGTAAGAAATGATGTTATCAGACAGACAGAAGGATCAACACCTTATGCCACATATATTGAAAGACAAAAGATAAAATGGTTCGACCATTTCATTAGAATGCAACAGCATCAACTACCAGCAGTGGCGTTACATAAAAAAAACATCTGCGACGAGAGCAAGATGACGCTCGAGAAGATTCATAATTTCAAAGACATTGAACAATCACACGGAATGACAGTATCCAGTGCCAGCCATCGGGCGTTGGAGCGCCAATTATTCCTCCCACGACGCTTGACGGCAAAAGTTATTATTTAGAAATATAGAAGATATGGAAGGAATCAACATTGGGGGACGATACATCAATAACATTAGATATGCAGATGATACAGTCTTGATTGCAGACAATGAACAGGACCTGCAAAATTTAGTAGATGCGGTTGTTGCACACAGTGAAGAACTAGGGTTAGAACTGAATATTAAGAAGACACAGATTATGGTCTTCACTAGGAAGAAGGAAATACCACAATGTGATATACGAGTAGATGGACATATTCTTAAACAAGTGAATCGATACTGTTATCTCGGCACAGTTATAACATCTGATGGGAGATGCCTTGAAGAGATTAGAACAAGAATAACCATTGCGAAGGTAGCCTTTTGCAAGATGAAAAACATACTGACCAACAAAAAGATATCAATTTAAACGAGAAAAAGAGTGTTGAGATGCTACATAGAACCTATACTTTTGTATGGATGTGAAGCGTGGACAATAAGCAGTCAAGCTGAAAAACAGCTAATGGCTGTGGAAATGTGGTTTCTGAGAAAAATGCAAAGAATACCATGGACAGATAGAATAACCAACGAACAAGTCCTTCAAGAAACAAATGAAGATCGTAAACTGATTAGAGTCATTAGATGTAGACAGTCAAAGTGATTCAACGGGCAAGACGGCGTTTACCTGCAAAGCGTTGTGGAACGTAATGAGCACGGCAAGCCACGTAGAGCGCCCTGGTCATCCACTGCACCTGTATTCGTCCCCAGTCGTCTCGACTTGTCTTGCCACTGGACTCAGATGGACTCAGGCCAGAGAGTGAGGTCGACGAATTGCGCAACTCTTCCTCACTTTAATCCAAGTCATCGCGCAAGTCATTCTTCATCCAACGTCATATATCACCTTCAAGCCCTGTGGCGATGGGCGAGCGGCAAAGCGGCAGGCGTGGGTACGCTGGCAGCCGTAGTCGCAGACCTGCACACAGGCGGCTCAGGCCATATGGTCGTCTTCTACTGACCGGAGCAGCAGTGGGATTCAGCAGCCCCCTGAGCGACTGAGCAGCCTCTATAGGAACACACTGCTCACCTCTATAGCATGAGGAAGAGGCTAGAAAAGGTGCCCTAAACATTGTCTGCTCCATCACTACCTAACCAGCTAGCCGCGGTTGGTGGGTTCCCTAACTGGGGTCGACATACAAACAAAGATAAAACAAGCAAAGCTAAAAGAGTAAACCATATTCCCTTAACAATTGGAACATGGAATGTACGCACCCTACTTGACAGAGACGGCGCGTCGGGTCCAGAGAGACGAACAGCACTGATTGGGAGAGTGCTGGGCAGGTACAACATCGACATTGCAGCCTTGAGCGAGACACGACTTGCAGAAGAAGGCCAAATCTGTGAAATAGGTGCCGGCTACACCTTTTTCTGGAGTGGAAGGAAAAGCGAGGAAAGACGCCAATCCGGTGTGGGATTTGCCATTAAGTCGGCCCTGGTCGGCACATTAGTTGGATTTCCAAAGGCTATAAACGACAGGCTCATGACCATTAAGTTGCCCCTGCTGAATGGAAGGAAGCATGCAACCATTGTGAATGTCTACGCACCAACTATAACCAACGAAGATGATGTCAAGAACAAGTTCTATGAGGACCTGCACAATGCACTAACATCTGTTCCCAAAGGTGACAAACTTATACTCCTTGGGGATTTCAATGCCAGAGTAGGCACGGACACCACCTCTTGGAGTGGCATTATTGGAAAGCATGGAGTCGGAAATTGTAACAGCAATGGATTCTTCCTCCTTCAGACATGTGCCGAACATGATCTCCTGATTACCAACATAATTTTCCGTCTCCCCATGAGAAATAGGACATCGTGGATGCACCCTCGCTCGAAATACTGGTACCTTATTGACTATGTCATCGTCAGGAGGAATGACAGACAAGACGTTTGAGTGACAAAATCCATGTGTGGTGCCGAATGTTGGACAGACCATCGTCTCATTGTCTCGAAAATAAACATTCACATCAGGCCACCACGGCGACCTCAAGGGGTGAAAATGCAAAACAAGCTAAATGTCACCCACCTAAACAGCAAAAAAATGCAGCAGTCGTTTGAAAATATGCTGGAAAACCGCCTCAAGCCCAATCCTGCAGCTCAACAGGATACAGAAACAGAATGGAGAGCCCTAAAGGACATAATTTACAACACTGCTATGGAAATCCTGGGTTCAGCCCCCCGAAAGCATAAAGACTGGTTTGATGAAAATTCCGAAGACATCAACCAATTGCTGGCCGAGAAACATCTTCTCCTCAAGGCACATTTGAATGACCCGAAGTCGACATAAAAAAAAGATGCCTTCAAGAACATTCAGAGAGTAGTGCAGTAGAAACTTCGGCACATGCGGGACTCCTGGCTGAGCAGCAAAGCTGATGAAATTCAGGGCTTTGCTGACAGACATGATATGAAAAACTTCTACGACTCACTGAAAGCGGTCTATGGTCCTACATCTCCAGGCATAGTTCCCCTCCTCAGTGCAGATGGGGGAACATTGGTCACCGATAAGAAAGAAATCCTTCAACGCTGGGCAGAGCATTTCAGCAACATCTTAAATGCAACTTCCTTCCTCGATGATGAGACCATCAACTGCCTTCCTCAAGTTCCCACCAATGAGACACTTGATGACCTGCCAACCATAGTGGAAGTAAACAAAGCCATCCAGTAACTCTCCAGCGGCAAGGCACCTGGTCCTGACTCCATCCCAGCAGAGATATACAATGCAGGTGGGCCGGTCCTAACAGAGCAGCTTCACCAAGTCTTTACAAATATATGGGTGAACGAGACCATGCCACAAGATTTCAAGGACGCGTCAATAGTCCACCTTTACAAACGTAAAGGAAACCGCCAATCCTGTGACAACCACCGAGGCATCTCCTTGCTTTCAATTGCAGGGAAGATACTCGCCAGAATTCTTCTCAATCGCCTCACAGCCCATCTCGATCAAGGTCTTCTTCCTGAGAGTCAATGTGGCTTCAGAAAATAACGTGGAACTGTTGACATGATTTTCGCTGCAAGGCAGCTGCAAGAGAAATGTCAGGAACAGAACTGCGAAATGTTCTCCACTTTCATTGACCGTACCAAGGCTTTTGATACAGTCAGCAGAGAAGGACTGTGGAAGATTATGGCAAAATATGTCTGTCCACGAAAGTTTGTCCAAATAGTGCGGCTATTTCATGATGGCATGCAGGCAAGAGTACAGGGAAATGGTGAACTGTCTGAACCCTTTCCTGTCACCAATGGAGTGAAGCAAGGATGTGTCCTGGCACCAACACTGTTCAGCCTCATGTTTTCAGCCATGTTGATGAATGCCTTCGAGAACGACGACATTGGAATAGACATCAACTACCGTATGGATGGAAAGTTATTCAATCTCAGAAGGCTGAAAGCTAAAACCAAAATTAACAGCAACACCGTCAGAGAGCTCCTGTTTGCTGATGATTGCGCTCTTTACGCCAACTCAGAGGCGGACATGCAACATAATGTTTCAGCTTTCTCACATGCCTGTGCCAACTTTGGGCTCAATATCAACTTGGAGCAGACTGTAGTTATGTACCAGCCAGCTCCAGGGAATAATCACACTGTACCGAATATCAAAGTGAGTGATCATAGACTAAGTGTTGTGGACAAATTCACCTATCTTGGCAGCACTGTGTCACAAGCTGTCACAATTGATGACGACGTGAATGCAAGAATCTCCAAGGCCAGTGCGACCTTTGGCAGACTGTACAAGAATGTATGGGACAGAACTGGAATAAGCCTGCAAACAAAGCTAAAAGTCTACAAAGCAGTTGTATTATCCACACTGCTATATGCTTGTGAAACCTGGACTGTTTATCAGCGACACGCTAGGAAATTAAACCACTTCCACACAGTCTGCCTAAGGAAGCTACTGAAGATTAAATGTCAAGACAAGATTCCAGACACTGAAGTCCTAGAAAGAGCGTCCATGCCCAGTATCCACACTCTACTGATGAAGAATTCGTCGAGTTTTCCGCGATAATCGGTCTCAGTTTTCGTCCGTTGTCTCAGATTTCTTCGGCGTGCCCACATGACCTAGCTGTCAATTTTGCGAAAACAAAGGGACCCACGCTTCCTAGTTTGTTTGTTTTTTCATTGATTGCTAGTGCTAATACTACAAATTAAATGTGATTACTGCGTATAAAGTATTCGGCATAATGTGTTTATTTTGCAGTTTTCAGTTTTAAAATGAGTAACGCGCGTAAGATAAAATCACATGTGTTCAAATCTCATTGTCCACATAATGCCGCTACCAATTTCTTATTGTTTTTAGTATTAAACACTAAAATGTGTTTTTGCTATGTATTTTGGAGTGTCTAGAACGAATTAAGTGGATTTACATTGATTCATATGATTGATTGATTAATTGATTTAGGAACCGACATCACAACATTCGGGGCATTCCCATAAGCACTCCGTCCCCATCCCCAGCAGCCATTCATATGAGAATAATTGCCTCTGTTTTCGTCGGTTTCAGATTTCGCTGATTGTTTTCAGGAGGATTATCGTGGAAAAAAGAGGTTTTACTGTATGTTTCGATTGTGGATTCGAAACCATGACTACCTAGAGTCTAACCCCTACCTTACCATGGCGTCCACTTCAAGGGATTAACATGAACATGTTTGACCCTAAGGAATGAACGAATATATATGCCCTACCACATTATTCGTCTATTCTGTCACTCATTTATCCGACAATTGCCCCGCAAATCTGACCTAGCAGTATAAACGGTGTAGAGAATCGGAATAAACGGAATTTAAAATCAAGATGTTTTACACATTTCCGGTAAATTCTAGTCACGAATGACATGGAAATGAGTACTGCCAGCAGCTGCCTGCTTTAGAACGATTTGGCCTGCCCCCGGGGAGATAGAAGTGAATGCGCGACAGTGTGGTTTAGTGTCGAGGGATCTGTTTGTGCAGTGTCCTTGTAGCGGAGTGCATCGCTTTGGAGGTTAACCGGGACAGATCGTGTTTCGTTGGCCTGGGTGAGATTGTTAGATGAGAAGTATAGCAAGGATAGGGCTGTGCTTGATGTGGCCGCTTTGACAGTTATCTGTGATGGAGAGAGAGAGAGAGAGAGAGAGAGAGAGAGAGAGAGAGAGAGAGAGAGAGAGAGAGAGAGAGGCAAACACAGAGACGACACAGAGAGAGACACACAGAGAGACATAGAGACAGAGCGAGAGACAGAGCGAGAGACAGAGAGAGAAGCAGAGCGAGACAGTGCGAGAGAAGAGAGGCAGACAGACAGAATAAGATAAAGAGAGAGAAACAGAAAGAGGGAGAGAGAGAGAGAGAGAGAGAGAGAGAGAGAGAGAGAGAGAGAGAGAGAGAGAGAGAGAGAGAGAGAGAGAGAGAGAGAGAGCGTTCGTAAGGGCTATTTCGAGTCAATCCTGATGTACGAAAGTTAATAATGGACTGTATATATCCGTTACAAAACTAGATTTATGATGCAGGGAAGTGTTGAACAGAATCTATGTCAGTCTGGTTTCCCTCCTGTCTCAGTGATCCGATACGACACATCTGACAACCAGAAGAATCCAACTGCAGGTATGTTTCCTCACGGACGGTTCAAAGACATGTGAAACTTTGAGGTCAAGACACTCAGCATGATGAGAGATGTCAGCTGATAATATGTCCTTCCACAGCCCAATTAAGGGAAACATGTATGCCGATGGCAGAAATGTGAGGCTATAAGAGTGACATGTGTGGCTCTAAGGAGAGGAAGAATGGTAACAATAAAGAGAAGAAACAGAAGGAGGAGAAGAATAGGTGGGAAAAAAAGAAAAAAGAAGGAAAGGAAGTAGAAGGAGAAGGAGGGCGATATGGAGAATATAATAAGAAAATGAGATAATGATGTTGACGATGGTGATGATAATGTAGATAACAAGGATATTGATTATCTAGAGTAGAATGCGAGCCAGTTGATTTCTGCATCACAAGATAATCTGATATTTCGTGAAGACGCCCTACAGTGAAGCAATAAAAAGCCAGGTTATGTAATTAACACACCTACAACCATCCATCCATCATGTGCCATGCCGATAAGCGTGGGCGGCCATGTTTTACCATCTCACTCGATCACCAGAGTCGTGGATCAGCTCTGTGTTTCTGTCTCGACCATGCCACGAGGCCAAGCCATCCACGTATTTGCTTCTAGGTCTTCCTCTTGGTCTGTTCCCTTCGATCTTACCAGTTGTCACCAGGTTCTCCAATTCATTTCTTCTCATAACAAGCCCGAAAAATTTTGACTGTCTACGTCTGTCTCTAATCTGTTTACGATCTTCATTTGTTTCTTGAAGGACTTGTTCATTGGTCTTTCTGTCTGTCCATGGTATTCTTTGCATTTTCCTCAGAAACCACATTTCTACAGCCATCAGATGTTTTTCAGCTTGACTGCTCATTGCCCAAGCTTCACATCCATATAAAAGTACAGGTTCTATGTAGCACCCCAACACTCTTTTTCTCGTTTCAATTGACAATTGCTGAGGATGGGGACGGAGCGCTTATGGAAATGTCCCGAATGCTGTGATGTCGGTTCCTAAATCAATCAATCAATCAATTGACATCTTTTTATTGGTCAGTATGTTTTTCATCTTGCTAAAGGCTACTTTTGCCATGGCGATTCTTGTTCTAATCTCTTCACTTCAAGGTATCTCCCATCAGATGTTATTACTGTTCCGAGATAATTGTACCTATTAACTTGTTGAAGAATATTCCCATTTGCTTGTATATTACATTGTGGTATTTCGTTCTTCCTTGTGACGACCATAATCTGTGTCTTTTTACAATTTAATTCTAACCCTAGTTGTTCACAAAGCAACCTACAACACCTACAACAGCAGGTCACAATGTACATCTTTCAATATTGAAGACATCTTTCTCACATAACCATCACCACCATTACCATCATCACCATCATCACCACTATTATCATCACCATCGTAGGGTAACACACAGAACAACTGTATTACACGGATGATATTTCTCAGTTAGAGCCGGGTTTATCGGCTATTAGATAATAGCAGTATTATGCGACCTCAGAACTTTGAATCCAAATCCCCGCTAATGCACAGAGACTGTCACATTACTCCAGTCTCTCATCCCGTATAACGTGCCTTTTATTTCCTGACCTCGTAGCGATAGCTCGTGTAATTCACAGGATTTCTAGTTTTCCAGTTTTCAACAGGCTTAAAACCCTCTCGGTAACATCGCTATGTTTTCTCTTCGCTGTTCACTTTCTTATGTCTTTCATCTCGTCCCATTGTGAATTTATTACGTAAAGTTAAAAACGTGTTCACAAAGACATTTCTATTCTTATCTCAGGGCTGCGTGGCGTACAGGGGATAGGGGTTACGAGGAAACAGCAGAAGCTGGCTCAAAGCAAAATTCATGGCTCCTAAAGTTTCTTGCTTGCCATTTCTTTTGAATAATAATTCACCCCTCTCCCTTAGAATGTGTATACATATTCATTCATTCATTCATTCATTCATTCATTCATTCATTCATTCAGAAACCTGTGGTGTCATTGCGGGAGTTGCCGACTTGGTTCTGTGTCTGATGCTCAAAGGGTGCGATTTGTCGTTAGAGGAGAGACACGAACCAGCAAGATGGAGAAAATCCAGGACGATTAAGTCGATTCTTTCTACATTAACTTCAACATCTCTACAGCCTATACGTGATTTTCCATTCTCCAAATTGCCCGTGACACATTTCCACACATGAACATTGGCTCTGGGTAACTCTTGAAAACTCGTTTTCTCAGATTCATTTCCAAAGCCATTAATCCTGAATTGCCAGAATTTCAGATTACAGTTTTATCTTACAAGTGTTAATTAGATTTGGTAAATGCCATGAATTCATGCAATAAAACAGACAGACAGATAAATAATGAGCATTAAAAGCAATACATTTTTAATTAAGAGGTAAAAATGAATTTGCACTGATAGAAGACAATGATAAAGCGGGTAGTTTGGTGTAGAGTGCTTATTTAAACTAGCTTCAGGAACTCAGTGATTGAAGACAATGGTAAATCAATCAGTGCTTATTGGCGTGCTCATTTAGTCCACCTACTTGGATCTATCAGTTGATACAATGATACAAGACGTTAAAGTAATCAGGAGGCTGTGGCTGCTAGTGCAGTCCAGCTACTTGGATCTATCAGTTGATACAATGATACAAGACGTTAAAGTAATCAGTAGGTTGTGGCAGTTAGTGCAGTCCAGCTACTTGGATCTATCAGTTGATACAATGATACAAGACGTTAAAGCAATCAGAAGGTTGTGGCAGTTAGTGCAGTCCAGCTACTTGGATCTATCAATTGATGTTTTTTTTGTTGCGTATCCCTTACGGGACGTTGCAGTCAACACCAGCATTTTCAGCTGCTGTTGATGTACTAGGCAAGTGTTACGTTCAGTAGTTTGCCATTGCTTTCTGAACGACCGGCCCCTATACCTTTATCGAAAAAACCAGCAGCGCCGTGTTTCGAACCCGGGTATACGGGCTCACAAACCGCGTTCGCAAGCCCTTAGCCACAGAGACCGATTCATTATTATCAATTATAATCAATTATCAATTGATGCAGTGATATAAACCATTAAAACGATCGAGAAGTTGTGGCGTGCTCCTGTAGATCAGCAATTTTAGGTTTCAATTGAAAGAATGATAAAACAGATAGGTAAAGCAAGTAGGGAGTTGGAACCTGCACCTGTAACTTAACAACTTTGAAGTGTCAGTTGATGCGATGATAGAAGACATTCATAAAGCAGTCAGGACGTCTTGGCGTTCTTATGTAGTCTAGCTACTGTTAGATATTGGTTGATGAAATGATATAGTACTTTGCTAAAGCACTCAAGGAATTAGATCGTGCAACTGCTATCAAACTATCTGGAACTATCAGTTGGTGCAAACCGATAGAAGACACCGTTAAAGCAATCAGGACAATGTGGCATGCTTCTGTAGCCCAACAACATACCTATGTTGTATCAATCAATCAATCAATCAATCAATCAATCAATCATGTGCCATGCCGGAAAGCGTGGACGGTCACGACTCGCCATTTCACACGATCACCAGAGTCGTGGATCAGCTCAGTGTTCCTGTCTCGTCCATGCCATGTGGCCAAGCCATCTAGGTATTTTCCTCTCGGTCTTCCTCTTGGTCTGTTCCCTTCGATCTTGCCAGTTGTCACTAAGTTCTTCAATCCATTTCTTCTCATAACATGTCCACAAAAGTTTGACTGTCTACGTCTAATTTCTCTAATTAATTTACGATTGTCATTTGTCTCCTGTAGTACTTGGTCATTGGTTTTTCTATCTGTCCATGGTATTCTTTGCATTTTCCTCAGAAACCACATTTTTGCAGCCATCAGATGTTTTTCAGCTTGACTGCTCATTGTCCAAGTTTCATATCCATACAAAAGAACAGGCTCTATGTTCTTGGCAAACGTTTTATTGGTAAGTCAGGAATGTTCACATTAAAATCATCAAGAAAGTACAATACAATTATTACAACGTCACTGGACGGAAAGAAGATCAAACATATTATCCAATAAGAACTCGGTACTGAGGAAGACTGGTTTCGCTATTGAACCTAACACAACTGACATAAATAAAAGAAATACACGTAAAATTACGAGAACATTCAGAACAGACAATCAAGGCCGGAATTGTACCAGGGATATGAAGAAGATAAAGACCAAAAAGTAAATAGCCATAACATATGATAGATCATGTACACATGACAGAAACATAGCCGACATAACAGATCGAGAGCCATTTGGAAAATCTGTTACAGGAGAGTAAGTTCTGCACAGGACAGGTCATTGGACGACGACAATACGGTGCATAAAAAGGCCAATAACTGATGAGTTTATTATGGCTATCACGACGTATGGAATATATCACATATTTTACACACACATAATCAAGAAGAGAGTGATGAAATCAGGACTAAAGTGGGGATTATAGCAGTTCTAGATATAATTAGAAAATAGCAAGAGAAATGGTTCGGCCATATAACTAGGCTACCAACTCTCAGTATACCGCAACAAGCAATGATGTACAGACCAGATGGAAGCAGAAGAAGAGGCCGACCATGTAAACGATGGACAGGGAATAACAGAGTCCATGGGAATCTCCATATATGAAGCGCATAAACGGGCGCTCTCCTGCTGTTTATGCTTCACTTTGACAACGCAAAGTACAAGAGGAACAAGATGAGATGAGATTAAATGAGACACATATGTATATACTTTCACTATACGTCTGGCTTCAGTACTCATAGACAAGTCTACCCGGACACATCAGACTGCAGCTGGTACCATTAGCACTGAGAGTTTTCGCTAGTTGTTCAAGATGAGGACGGAGCAGTATGGGAATGTCATGAGAGCTGTGAATGTCGGTTTTAACTCAACTCTATACGCTTGGTATCGGAATTGCTTTGTACTATACAAGACACGAGAATACGTTTTGTGTGTTAGAAACTGTTCCCGTTATGTTCCATTGCTCAAATTCCTTAAAGCTACCATGTATTCATGTGGCAGTTCCTTTGCACAAAGCCGCCCTCATCACGGCCCGCATAAATGTTTCTCCATGTCTCGCCATTTCTCTGGTCTCATGCACGTTCGTGCCCTAGGTGTCTGCAATGTCCCATGTCATGGCACGACCTTGTGGCTGTGCGCTGTGGTGTGATAATGATGTCTAAAGGATGGAGTTCTTTCCATTGGCTGGCACACAAGACTGCCGTACCGATGCTCTTGAAGTATTGGACACAACGTGCGGCTGCATCTGAGACATGTATTTTAATCCATTATGATGCACGACCAATACATACTTCCCAGCCAACCGTGTCCCACTCACTTACGTTCAGGGCGCACAATCACTGTTCACTGTAGACAGTACGCATGGTGGCCATCATCATCATCATCATCATCATCATCATCATCATCATCATCATCATCATCATCATCATCATCATCATCATCATCATCATCATCATCGTCACCATCATCATCATCATCTCTCTCTCTCTCTCTCTCTCTCTCTCTCTCTTTCTCTCTCTCTCTCTCTCTCTCTCTCTCTCTCTCTCTCTCTCTCTCTCTCGCAATATGTGTTTAACTGACAATCCACTGTAGCCTACGTGTAGTATGTATGCTGTACTCAGGCTGTCTGCGACACTACTTATCGGTTTACTGCTTGTAGCTGGAAAAACTAGTGTATACTTTTGTAAAACTTGCTCTGTAGATGTCAAACGAACTAGGTGTTGCCGCTAAGCTCTCCCGAACTAGATCACATGTCATTCTCTTGCACTTTCCAGCAACCACTCTTTGACATAAGTGTACTCTCGTGTGATTATTGAAAATACCGTCACAGTTAACCCTTTCAATGATGGTGTTTTTTGCGTGTGCTAAATATATTGACTCTTTCTGTCTATTTATGCTTTTGCGTGTGCTAAATGTGTTAACTCTTTCTGTACTATGACATCACGTCTCCAACTTCGCTAATATAAAGTCTGGAGGACAAACAGCACACTCATGTCTTGATTGCATAGGACTCACAGAGCATGATGAGAAGGGTGGAGACAGGCTTGCTTCGTGAAGAGTGGCATGCTTCAATTCATACATCAAAGACATGGAACATCCGTTAGATCTTTCCCCCAAGACATGCTGATGTGGTGGGAGACGAGCAGGTGGACAGACTGGCTGGGTCTGCTCCGCTGGGTGGGGTGCTGGTGCACGATAAGGCAGACGTGGCCATGGTTATTATTTGGGTCACGTGTACCGTGTGATGGAACAGATAAACCTTCATGGCCTGGAGAGAATGGGTCGACAGGGACTGATCTAGCCGACACTTACAACTCTGACTCAATTCAATTCAACCCAAGTAACTTAACTGATTTAGTGCCATGAGATGATTCGTCGTCTCAAGCGACTTCCCGAGTCTGCCATGGGCTTACATATCGCCGAAATGTTCTCATGGCATTATTATAATATAACTTGTCTGCTATAATATAAACAACTTTTCAATCTTAACCGTGAATCACATTTGTTCCCATTTTCCGCCATCCATTTTTGTTTGGTCCAAACCCCCTTTTTGTTTGGCACTGAATCTGATCATAGTTGCACATACACCATAGACTACTGCGGATCAAGACAGCCGCGGTGGTGCAGCGGCTAACACGCCGGTTCCTGGTTCAGTGTTCGAATCCACTTAGAGCCAGTTTTGTTTCTAATTTACCTGGACCTCCAGGTCAACCCAGCTTTACACGATTCCAGGAAATGTTGTGGGAAGTAACAGCGGCAGGCTTGATATTGCTCACATCGTAGGGGCTGAATACAGAGGAACGGCAACATGTGACATGATATTGCTCACATCGTAGGGGCTGAATACAGAGGAACGAGAACATGTGACATGATATTGCTCACATAGTAGGGTCTGAATAAAGAAGAATGGCAACATGTGATGTGATATTGCTCACATCGTAGGGGCTGAATACAGAGGAACGGCAACATGTGACATGATATTGCTCACATCGTAGGGGCTGAATACAGAGGAACGGCAACATGTGACATGATATTGCTCACATCGTAGGGGCTGAATAAAGAAGAATGGCAACATGTGATGTGATATTGCTCACATCGTAGGGGCTGAATAAAGAAGAATGGCAACATGTGACCTGAATATTGTGTTCATCATGAAGTTCTGAATGAAACTGTCAGTCATTTCAGAATATCTAGTATAAGCTAGAGATCTAGTGTAAGATAGAGGTCTAGTGAGAGAAATCACCATTGAAGGATTTAACATCAATAACATTAGACTTGCGGATGATAGAGTATGGTTTGCAGACAATGAACAGATTCTACAATATTTAGTAGATACGGTAGCTGCACACAGTGAACAGTTAGGGTTAGAATTAAATTGTGAGAAGTTTAGTCTAGTTTAGTTTAGTCGATGGATCAACATCACTGCACACGGGTGTAACCTGTCAGAGTCCTACTTGGACATCCTTCTGGCTCGCATTTCAAGACAGAGGTGAAACAAATACACGTGTTCAAGAATGACACTTTCACGCACGGCACCAACAGTTTTAAAAGTTTTATTTACAACACGATACGCATGAGCAAACTCACAGAAGTTGCGCTCTTGGCAACTCACAACTAGTACATCATCAGTATCACAGGGTAATAATAATTCATGAAAAATAATATAATATAGTAGCATAACATAGCTCCCCCGATGGTGTTTCCACCTTGTCGTGGTGGGGGAGCTTGAGTTTCTCAATGACCCTGAGAGCTATGCCGGCGGTAGCGTAGCTACCAACAGGGCCTCCGAAGCCGGAGAGGTCAAAGGGTAGAGAACAGACAAAGAGAAACACCCTGGTACTCCAGGTTGGGGTTGAAGCGTGGGGTTAACATCCCCACCTTTGTAAAAACCATTTTTGTTACGAAACAGATACATGAATAATGATCTGGAAGATGTCATAGAAGAAACCCCCAAACAGGACATCCTGATTGTGCTGGGAGACTTCAATGCAAAAATAGGTAGAGAGCAAACTAATAAAAAAAGTGGCCGGTATGGAAAGCCTACATACAACTTCAAATGATAATGGATGGAGAGTTATCAACCTGGCAGAAGCCAAAGGTCTGCAGATTAGCAGTACCAGACTACAAAGAAAGGATATACACAAACAAACTTGGAAATCATGTGACAACAGAACCTATAATCAAATAGATCACATTTTAATTAACAACAGAAATGCATCAAACATACAAGTTAGAAGTTATAGAGGAGCTGAGTGCCACAGTGACCACTTCCTCGTTGGAGCAAAATTTAAAATAAAACTTAAGAGAGCTTTCTATACTAAATTACAAAGATTACACCCAACATATAACCGAGAAAAACTGCAAGAAACTACAGTCAAAGAGAAATTTACAGATGAAATAAAATGTAAACTTGAAACTCTGCAAAACCCTTTGGAGGAAAGCGTTGACCAAACTTGGTTGAACATAAAGAATACAATTCAATCTACCGCAGAAGAATGTCTCGGTGTGTTAACCACGCATAGAAAGAACAGATGGTTCAATAAAAAATGTGAAGAAGCAGTCATTAGGAAAAAGAATGCCAGATATTTATGGTTAAATGGCATCAACAACATCCAAAAGGAAGAGCATTATAGAAATGAATGTAAAGAGGCTACAAAAATAGTCCGACAGCAGAAGCGAGAAAAAATGAGTAATATAATCAAAGATATGGAAACTAATCACCAGAAAAATGAATCCAGAAAGGTTTTAAAGAACTGAAGTCAATGAAACGAGGGCAACAACAAAACACATATGGTTTAAAAGACATAAATGGGAATATGATAAATACCAATGAGGAAATGTGCAAAAAATGGAAAGAATATTTTGTTGAATTACTAAATTGTAAAGCTCCTAGTAACATTTTCCCACAGGAAGAGGTTCTAACATGTGAACCACAAATTGAAGAACCTACATTTGAAGAAATCCTATATGTAATCACACGACTTAAAAATAATAAGGCAACTGGGACTGATGGAATTGCTGCTGAATTTATAAAGGCAGGTGGCCATGCATTACATCTAAAGCTATACGAACTAATAATAAAAATCTGGAGGACAGAAGAATTACCCCATGACTGGAAGGAGTCATTATTGATACCTATCTTTAAGAAAGGAGACAAGTTCCAATGTGAAAATTATAGAGGAATATCACTACTGTCTACAAGCTATAAGATACTATCCGCAGTATTACTAAATAGACTAAAACCATATTCAGAAGACATATTAGGTGACTACCAGGCGGTTTTAGACAAAATAGATCAATAATAGATCAGATACTTATCTTACGACAAATAGCCGAGAAAAATTGGGAATATAAAAGAGATCTCCATAACATTTTTGTGGATTTTAAAAAGGCTTATGGTAGTGTCCATAGGAATAGTCTATGGAATGCTATGCAGGAATTTGGAATACCAAGGAAGTTAATCAACATGACCAGACTATGCATGGAAGATACTTATAATATAGTAACATATAAAGGCAGG
Organism: Cepaea hortensis; assembly: GCA_963921405.1. NCBI lineage: Eukaryota > Metazoa > Mollusca > Gastropoda > Stylommatophora > Helicidae > Cepaea > Cepaea hortensis. The sequence continues at coordinate 983 of CAWUFQ010000360.1, read as the reverse complement.
AAATCAGACCCTTTCCAAATAACATCTGGCTTGAAACAGGGTGATGCACTATCGCCGCTACTCTTCAATCTGGCTCTAGAGAAAGTTGTAAGGAAGGTAAAGGAGGACTGTGATATTGGAGGAACATCCAAGCTGCTTGGTTATGCAGATGATATAGATGGGGAAAATGAACAAAAGACATTGGAAATATTGACTCACTTAAAGGAAAAAACCTAACAGATGGGGCTGGTTATCAACCAAGATAAGACAGAATATATGGTAATTTCAAGAGAAGGAATGGCTAAAAACTCTGGCCACATACAAATAGATAATATGACCATTAAAGGAACGGAAACATACAAATACCTGGGTACAATCTTCAACTGCTCCAACATCATAAGGGAAGAAATACAAACTATAATCAGTTCTGGAAATAAGATATACTATGCATTACAACATCTACTAAAATCAAATGTGTTATCTCGTAACACCAAAATCACAATATACAAAACACTGATCAGACCAGTTGTGCTGTATGGCTCTGAAACCTGGAGTACAACGAAAGGAGACGAAGTCTTATTACAAACCTTTGAGAACAAAGTTTTAAGACGCATCTTTGGACCCATTAGGGATACACAAAGTGGAGAGTGGAAAAGAAGAAGTAACAAAGACATTTATGATCTGTTTAAGTCCCCGCTAATCACAGGTATCATGAAGGCTAATAGACTACAATGGCTGGGGAATATAGAAAGAATGGAAGATAATAGGGAAACAAAACTCGCTTACACTCAGGAAATAAATGACCGTAGACCCCGAGGTAGACCAAGAAGACGGTGGAGAGATAATATATATATATATATATATATATATATATATATATATATATATATATATAATATATATATATATATATATTATATATATATATATATATATATATATATATATATATATATGTACAGACCTACAAGCACTTGGAATCAACGACTGGCAAGAGAAGGTCA
>CAWUFQ010000359.1:0-68695 GCA_963921405.1 Cepaea hortensis | reverse complement strand
CTCCTCCTCCTCTTCCTTCCTCCTCTTCCTCCTCCTCCTCCTACCTTCCTCCTCCTCTCTCCTCCTCCCTTTTCCTTTCTCCTATTCCTCCCTCTACCTCCTCCCTCCTCCTCCGTCCTCCACATCCCTCCTCTTCCCTCTTCCTCCTCCTCCCTCCTCATCATTCCTCCTCCTCCTCCTCCCCCCTCCTTCTCCTCCTCCTCCTCTCCTCCCTCCTTCTCCATTCTTCTCCTCCTCTCCCCTCTTCCTCCTCCTACCCTCTTCCTCCTCCTGCCTCCTCGTCCTCCTCCTCCTCCTACCTCCTCCCTCTTACTTCTCCATCCTACTACCTCTTCCCTCCTCCTCCCTTCTCCTCCTCCTCCTCTCCCCTCCTCCTCCTACCCTCTTCCTCTTCCCCTCCTCCCTCTCCCTCCTCTTCCTCCTCTTCCTCCCTCTTCCTCCTCCTCCTCTCCTCCTCCTCCCTCTCCCTCCTCCCTCTCCTTCCCCTCTTCCTCCCTCCTCCTCCTTCTTCCTCTGCCTCCTCCCTCCTCCTCCCTCCTCCTCCCTTCTCCTCTCTCCCTCCTTCTCCCTCTCCTCCTCCCTCCTCCTCCTCCCTCCTCCTCCTCCCTCCTCTTCTTCTCTCCTCCTCCCTCCTTCTCCCTCTTCCTCCTCCCTCTCACCTCCTCTTCCCTCCTCCTCCTCCCTCCCTCCTCCCTCCTCCTCCTCCCTCCTCCTCCTCTTCCCTCCTCCTCCTCCCCCTCCTCCTCCCTCTTTCTCCTCCTCCCTCTCCTCCTCCTGCTCCCTCATCCTCCCTCCTTCTCCTCCCTCCTCCTCCTCCCTCCTCCTCCCCTCCTCCTCCTAATCCCTCCTCCTCCCTCCTATTCCTCCCTACTCCTCCTGTCTCCGCCCTCCTCCTCCTAATCCCTCCTCCACCTCCCTCTTCCTCCTCCCTCCTCCATTTACCCAAGACAGACAGACAGTCAGACAGATAGTCGGGAACGGGATCTTATATGACTACTTATATGATTTAAATGAGATGCTCTCCACCATGGGCTGGACTGGGTCAGACAGACAGACAGATAGATAGATAGACAGACAGACAGACAGTCGGGAACGGGAACTTATATGACTACTTATATGAATTAAATGACATGCTCCCCATCAGGGTCTGGGCGAAGACGGACTGGGTCAGACAGACAGACAGACAGACAGTCAGACAGACAGATAGTCGGTAACGGGAACGAGAACTTATATGACTACTTATATGAATTAAATGAGATGCTCCCCACCAGGGTCTGGGCGAAGCCGGGCAGGGTCAGCTAGTCTTATATATAAATTAGGATGTCCGTATCTCTGTCTGTATGTCTGTCTGTATGTCTGTCTGTATGTATGTCCTTTATACGCTCGCGAACGGCCCATCCGATTGAGATGAAATTTTCTACACGCCTTCCTTTCATTCCAGAGATGCCAACTGTCGTAGTTTTTTTTTCTTCTTCCTCCTCCTCCCTCCTCCCTCCTCCCCCTCCCAAAATACGTACGTCCAGGAAATGGTCTTCTACATAGACACTTCTCTCTGAGGTCCGCGATAACATATTAACCTGTTGGATGGCAATCAATCATCCTACTACCTCCTCCCTCCTCCTCCCTTCTCCCTCTTCTCCTGTCTCCTCCTCCCTCCTTCTCCCTCCTCCTTCTACCCCCTTCCTCCCTCCCTCCTACCCCTCCTCCTCCCCTCATCCGTCTTCCTCCCTCCTCCTTCTCCCCTCCCTCCTCCTCCCCTCCTCCCCCTCCTCCTCCCTCTCTTCCTCATCCCTCCTCCTCCATTCTCCTCCTCCCTCCGCCTCCTCTCTCTACCTCCTCCCTCCTCCTCCCTTCACATTCCTCCTCCTCCCTCTTCCTCCTCATCCCTCCTCCTCTATCCTCCTCCCTCCTCCTCCTCCTCCCTCTACCTCCTCCCTCCTCCTCCCTTCACATTCCTCCTCCTCCCTCTTCCTCCTCCTCCCTCTCATCCTCTTCCCTCCTTCTCCTCCCTCCTCCTTCTCCCTCTTCCTCCTCCCTCTTCCTCCCTCCGCCTCCTCCCTCCTCCCACTCTCTACTCCTCCCTCCTCCTTCTCCTCCCTCCTCCTCCTCCCTCTTCCTGCTCCCTCCGCCTCCTCCCTCCGCCTACTCTCTCCTCCTCCTCCCTCCTCCTCCCTCTCCCTCCTCCTCCTCCTCCTCCTCCTCTCCTCCTCCTGCGATCTCCTCCTCCCTCCTTCTCCCTCTTCCTCCTCCCTCCTCCTCCCCCTCCTCCTCCACCCTACTCCTCCCTCCTCTTCCTAATCCCTCCTCCTCCCTCCTATTCCTCCTGTCTCCTCCTCCCTCCCTCCCTCCTCTTCCCTCCTCCACCTCCCTCTTCCTCCTCCCTCCTCCATTTACCCAAGACAGACAGACATACAGATAGTCGGGAACGGGATCTTATATGACTACTTATATGATTTAAATGAGATGCTCTCCACCATGGGCTGGGCCGGGTCAGACAGACAGACAGACAGCAGACAGATAGATAGACAGACAGACAGACAGTCGGGAACGGGAGCTTATATGACTACTTATATGAATTAAATGAGATGCTCCCCACCAGAGTCTGGGCGAAGCCGGGCCGTGTCAGCTAGTATATATATAAAAGAGACTGTCTGTCTGTATGTATGTATGTCTTTTATGCGTTCGCGAACGGTCCATCCGATTGAGATGAAGTTCTCTACACGTCTTCCTCTCATTCCCGTGCTGCCAACTGTCATAGTTTGTTAGTGTAAAAACAGTTATTTACTTAATATTATTTAATATTTCAATTTACATTATAATGTAAATATATAGCGAGGAGACATAACTTCAAATAGCATTGCTATATCTGTAAAATTTTAAAACCTCTACTCCTCCCTCCTCCTCCTCCCTAATCATCCTCCTCCTCCTCCCTCCTCCTACTCCTCCTCCTCTTCCTCTCTCCTCCTCTCTCCTCCTCCTAATCACACCTCCTCCTCCCTCCTCCTCCACCTCCCTCTTCCTCCTCCCTCCTCATCCTCCTCCCGCCTCATCCTCTCTCCTCCTCCTCCTCCCTCCTCTTCCTCTCCTCCTCCTCCTCTCCTCCTCCCTTCTTCTCCCTCCTCATCCTCCCTCCACCTCCTTCCTCCTCCTCCGTCCTTCTTCCTCCTCCTCCTCCTCCTCCTCCTCCCTCCTCCTCCTCCTCCTTCCTCCTCCTCCCTCCAACTCTTAATCCCTCCTCCTCCTAGTCCCTCCTTTTCCCCCCTCCCCCTCCCTCCTCCTTCCTCCTCTCTCCTCCTTCTCCCTCTTCATCCCTCCTCCTCCCTCCTCATCCGTCCTCCTTCTCCCTCCTCCTCCCTTCTCCACCTCCCTCTTCCTCCTCCCTCCTCCTCCTTTTTCTTCTTCTACTGCTGCTGCTATCGCCGTTCCATTTAACAAAGTTAATTGTTGGGGGAAGATGTAAAGCTCTTTCAAGTGCTCTTTCTAATGCTTTTTGTAAGTTGGTCTTCGTTTATCTAAGGTTGTTCTAACTGTAACCAATAAATATGAATTAAATGAGATACTCCCCGCTTTGGGAACGGGAACGGGAGCAGGGGCCGATTATGAATTAAATTAGACGCTCCCCGCCAGGAGCTGGGCGAAGCCGGCCCGGGCCCGGTCGTCTTTTTTTGGGGGGAACGGGAACGGGAGCAGGGGCCGAATATGAATTAAATGAGATGCTCCCCGCCAGGAGGTGGACGAAGCCGGGCCGGGTCAGACAGACGGACAGATATATAGACAGACAGACAGATAGTCGGGAACGGAAACGGGAGCTTATATGACTACTTATATGAATTAAATGAAATGCTCCCAACCAGGGGTTGGGCGAAACCTGGCCGGGTCAGACAGACAGACAGACAGACAGACAGACAGACAGACAGACAGACAGACAGACAGACAGATAGATAGATAGATAGATAGATAGATAGATAGATAGATAGATAGATAGATAGATAGATAGATAGATAGATAGATAGATAGATAGATAGATAGGGAGGGAGGGAGGGAGGGAGGTAGGTAGGTAGGTAGGTAGATATATAGATAGATAGATAGATAGATAGATAGATAGATAGATAGATAGATAGATAGATAGATAGATAGATAGATAGATAGATAGATAGATAGATAGATAGATAGATAGATAGATCTCAGCCAGGGTCTGGGCGGAGCCGGGCCGGGTCAGCTAGTACATGATAAAATTAAATGGTATTTAACTGATAATATGCCATATGAGATTACACAAACATATGGATTCGCGTGTTATATAACATGCGTGTTACGTGACATGCATCTGCTCAGCTCTCTCTCTCTCTCTCTCTCTCTAGTTCTCTCTCTCTCTCTCTCTCTCTCTCTCTCTCTCGCTCTCTCTCTCTTTTCTTTCATATACACTGTGGCATAACGGCTAACCACCATTATTCAGTTACCAAGAATGCACGCAAAAGAGAGGGAAAAATATAACAATTGACTGCGCAAACTCAAACCGAAACTAAAACTGAAAACGAACGCAAAATCAAAACTGAAAATGAAAGATTGACAGATGGCGTCAATTCTTGGAAATGTTTCATCAGCCAAAGCTCAGGTGATCATTGGATAGAAACAGACACGTGACAACGCCTCTGCTAGGACGCCTGCTTAGAATATGTTAATCGCGCACTTCTACTGCAGACAGCTTGACGAGCAGACGCAAAAGCTGGTGTGACCGAATTTTCAAACAAGAACGGCAGAATGTCTGAATCCGAGGTAAGCTTGTGACACCTTAGATTAAACTGATGACCAGATGTATCAAGTATCAAGTAATGGTATCCTGTGTTTGTAACGTCAATTGAAATGTATTATTGTAAATTAAAACCTCTGAAGTGAAAAATGTTTGACTGTTAGATTCTGACGACGGAGAGCCGTTTCCCGGGCAAACGGACAATCTACTACTCTCTTCGAATACTGCAATCTCTGATATTCTTAAAGATAGTTATTAACTTTAAGAAGTGCATAATAATAATACTACATTCTATTCTAGACAACTGTACGAAGTGATGATTCTAAAGCAATCGTGTGCATTTCAGCAGAAACACTGCTTAAATTACTATCACTATCTACAGATCATAAAACAGTTCGTGTACTAGAACAAGTGCCTCGTTTTAAAACAGACTTATCTATGCCTATTTACAATCTGGAGAGCTGAAAGAGAAATCATAGTTTCCCTTTCTCCTTCATATATTGAATAAATAGGGTTTGATGGAATAAATATTTATATTTATGTCAGATTTTACTTAGATAAGGGCACTCATGAACTGCATTACATCAGAAAAGTTATGCTTCGCGGAACTCCCTCACCAGAAGTTAACTTAATCCACTACTCAACATAACTTAAAACACAACACCACACCACCCAACACTCACCACCACAACAACAACAGGTAATGGGAGAGGAGTTATTATACAAAGAAGAAGGAAAAGTTGGTTAATTGGGAAAACACAGAGAACCATTTATACACACTACAAACGCAACTGAGTGATAGAAATGTTATAAATGTATGCCATTTATTCATATGCATTTTGACACCTCCTCACTCTTGTCACTGTCTTACTGTACACGTCTCACTGACCCCAGGTCCAATGAGAACTTACATACAACAGAAACCAGCAGATACCAGGCGTACACAATGTGATAAACTCTGACCACCCCAAATTAACCCAACACTAGATCATAGAAAAGAGGAGGGGGGGGGGGGGGTGGAATTAGTTCCTACTTCAGGAATTTAGGTTTCTTCCGACCTACTTCTAGAATATTGCAATGATAGGATTGTACATATCTATGTGAATCTTACACAGTGAATTCTTGGTGGCGACTAACTGGCCAACCAACCAACCCAGACCAGAAAGAGGGATAAGAGAGAGAAAGAGATGAACCACACGTGAGATGGAAGATGACTAGGCCATGAGCAGAGTATGGGAAGCCTTCAGAGAAGCTACACGGGCAGAACTGAAGTGGATCCATCAGACAATGGACCCAGGCTTATCCCAATCTCCCAATCACAAGGTTACATTTCTCTAAGGAACACACAACACCCATTTCAGGAACAGATACCTAAATGTTGAATTATCATCTCCACACTTATAATGTACACCATTTAAAGGTTTACAATGTTTCCACCCTTGTTGACATGATATTCATTGATGTTTATTTGTTGATTGACTGTAAACTTGGGTCTATATGCCATTTTCTAGGTTATCTTGTGTAAACCACAACAGAAAATATATGTAACAGGCCAGAGGACACAGGCCAGTCAATAAATGATGAACCTTAACTGACCTTATGTTGATTTGTCAGTCAAACCTATCTGTTGATTCTCCATCTTATGTGTGTAAAACATGTGTCAATGTCTACTGGAATTTGTTAAATGTGTAATTGTTAAAGCAAATCCACTCATGATGAATTACTAAATTGGGGAGAGAAGACTCTAGGTCTATCAACTGCTCAACATCCATGCTTTCTTAACATAAATCAGGCTGAGAGAATTCTCCAGACTTTCCTCAGAATTGATAAAATGGGGGCTCAAGAGCTAAAAGAATCCTTGGAGAAGGGGCAGAATCCCAGTTAGTGTTTACTATTCTCACCAGGGCCATAATCCATATCTCCTAAACAAAATTAATAAGACGAGGCCTGCAGATAACTCGAGGATCATATTCTGGGGTTATTGAAGATAGAAGAGGATGGGGCCCAACTTCTTTGGTTAGAAATGGGGCATGCACTACAGTGATCTCCCAGTCCCTTCAGAATATATGACAAACACATACTCACACGCATGCGCGCGCGCACGCACACACACACACACTAACACATCAACTCTCCCACTGTCTCACTCTCGCTCTCGTTCTCTCTCTCTCTCTCTCTCTCTCTCTCTCTCTCTCTCTCACACACACACACATTCACTATTTCCCATATTCAATCACTCTGTCCATCTTCATTCACTTTATCTCTAACTCTCTTACTCTCTCTCTCTCTCTCTCTCTCTCTCTCTCTCACACTCATACACAGACAGACACACACCCTCACGCTATCACTCAATGTTATTTTTACCCTAGCGCACTCACTCACTCTTTTACTCTCTCTCTTTCTCTATCTCACTCACACTCACACTCTAGCACTCATTCACTCACTCACACACACTCACTCTCTCACTTATTTACTCCTCGCTCATTCACTCACTTACTCTCTCTCTCTCTCTCTCTCTCTCTCTCTCTCTCTCTCTCTCTCTCTCACAATCAATCGTTCACACACACACACACACACACACTCACTCTCTCAATCACACTCACTCACATATACACATACGCATGAATGCACGCACGCACACACTCCCTCACTCACTCTCACACATACACGTACGTATTAATGCACTGACACATTCCCTCACCATTTCTCGCTCAATCACTCTCTCCACACACACGCATGCACGTGCGCACGGACACATTCACTATCTCACTCTCTCTGACACCTACTTTCTCTCTCTCTCTCTATCTCTCTCTCTCTCACACACACACACACACACACACACACACACACACACACACGCACATATATAGTGAACAGTTATAGTTAAACAATTATAATGAACAATTATACCAGTAAATGAATTACGGTGGCATATAGTCGGTATGGATTAAGTATTGAAAGAGTTTTCGGTTAAATGTGTAGGGACTCATTGGAGTTTTCAGATCTTGAGGAAGATCATTCCATAAGTGAGCACCAGAATAGGCGAAACATGTTTTGTATAGGTCCAATCTAGGCTATGAAACATGTAACAAATTTAGGCGCTTGCTGTTCATTGCAATAGATTGAATCAGTGGCAGAAGATACTCTGGGGTATTATCAGATATAATTTTATTCACTAATTTGGCTTTGTTAAAAAGGAATACCTTTCGAAGTGGTAGAAGTCTTAGATGACTGTATAAATTATTACTTTCAACGTGCTTTATGCCAGAAACCAGACGAATAGCGTGGTTTTGTAAAGAACATAGTCGTGTATATCAACAAGGAAAGCAGCAGACGGGTGGATGGTCTGGTGATGACTGGTATCTACAAACAAGTGTGAGGTCACGTGATGACTGGCATGTACAAAAAAGTGTGGGCTCACGTCATGACTGGTAAAAAAAAAGTCGACAGGATCGATTTCATTGCACCTTGTTTTTATTTTCCCATGTGGCTCTTCGACAGCGAACTGCAGAAAGCATCGCACAAAGCACGAACTCCGTAGTTCCAGCGACGACCCCAAATGTATATACTCACAAGTGTGGGGTAACGTGATGACTGGTATCTACTCACAAGTGTGGGGTTACGTGATGACTGGTATCTACTCACAAGTGTGGGGTAATGTGATGACTGGTGTCTACTCACAAGTGTGAGGTAACATGATGACTGGTGTCTACTCACAAGTGTGGGGATAACATGATGACTGGTATCTACTCACAAGTGGGGGTAAGGTGATGACTGGTATCTACTTACAAGTGTGGGGTATAGTAGAGCGCCAGACCCGAGGAGTCTGTCAAGCCCGTGAGAAGTGCCGGGTTGTTCCAGTGTACCTTAGGGGGTGATCACAATAGACACAACAATCACATAATAATCACAGAACATGAACATAACAATCACATATTTCACGGGGAATATAATCCTATGAAATACTGATATTTAACAGTCCATTTTGTCTTCTTCGTATTTTTCTCCTTCACTCTAACTCCCTGCTTCTATTAAACCTCCATTTAAAAGAAAAAACACACTTCCATCTGCTAACTCAGCAAAGGCAGTCTTTAGCTCCAGGTTCTAGACATTTGTGCACGGACTTTCAACTGGTCCGCAAGAGACTACCGCCCCAGATCACTGCTTCATTTGATATACGTTAGTAAGGGTTTGTAAAGGCCTGCAGCAGATGTGTGGATTCCATAGCAACTACGGTTCCCCGAAACCTACTTTCTAGTCAGATTGGAATTAAACACGTTGCACATTTTAATTACCTATAGAAAGAAAAACAGTGGAACAAGAATGGGTGATGTTCAAATCAAGCAGTTTAAAAACTGCAAAAATAACACGCTGAACCACACACAAAAAACAACAACAACAACAAGAACAACTCAAAATACGAATAAAAAAAATATAAAGAGTTGGTGGAACGCAGAGATAAAGAAAGCTGTAAAAATCAAAAAGGAAAAAAAAATATATAAAAAGTGGTTGAAAAGCAAACAGGAACGTGATTGCATAGAATATAGAATAGCGAGAAGGCTTGTTAATAGAATAGAAAAGAGAGAAAAACAAAAAGACTGGGATGAATATGGAGAAATATTAAATAATAACTACAGGGAGGCAACTGGAAACTTCTACAAAACGATGAGTGCAATGAGAATCAGAGGAGAACCCTTTGACCCAACTGAAATAATTAACAGAGAAAATGGAGAACCAATAAGTTAATACAAACCAATCCTAATAAGATAGATGGAAGCAGTACTCCGAACAACTTCTCAACATTCCATCAGATGACACTGAAATTCAAGAAACCCACACACATGCCACCGAAGAACTAGAACCATACATACTGACAGAACAAAAATATAGAAGCCGTCAGATTAGCTCCATTGGACAAATAACCAGGACAAGATGAAATACCAAAATGAACTAATAAAATCAGCAAGAGAAGTAGGAACAGCATAGCTACATAGACTATTCAACCATGTTTGGGAAGAACAACAGACATCACGAGACTGGGGAAACGCCATAATTATCGCACTTTGGAAAAAAAAAAAAAACAAGGGCAGCAGAAGAGACTGCACACTATGCAGAGGCGTTTTCCTTTTGATCATAATGGGAGAATATTTTGCAAAATTCTTGAGAAACGATTACGAACTACTATAGAACCCCAGCTAAGAGAAACACAGCTAGGATTTAGGAAAAACAAAGGATGCATAGATGCCATAATTGCCCTTGGACTTCTTCTTCTTCTTCTTCAGCGTTCCGAGCCATTGAGGTTCTTTGCTGCAAATACAATCCGTCTCCATTCGTCTCTCTGGTGGACCTTCTCTTGCCAGTCGTTGATTCCAAGTGCTTGTAGGTCTGTACATGTATTATCTCTCCACCGCCTTCTTGGTCTACCTCGGGGTCTACGGTCATTTATTTCCTGAGTGTAAGCGAGTTTTGTTTCCCTATTATCTTCCATTCTTTCTATATGCCCCAGCCATTGTAGTCTATTAGCCTTCATGATACCAGTGATTAGCGGGGACTTAAACAGATCATAAATGTCTTTGTTACTTCTTCTTTTCCACTCTCCACTTTGTGTATCCCTAATGGGTCCAAAGATGCGTCTTAAAATTTTGTTCTCAAAGGTTTGTAACAACGCTTCGTCTCCTTTCGTTGTACTCCAGGTTTCAGAGCCATACAGCACAACTGGTCTGATCAGTGTTTTGTATATTGTGATTTTGGTGTTACGAGATAGCGCCTTTGATTTTAGTAGATGTTGTAGTGCATAGTATATCTTATTTCCAGAATTGATTCTAGTTTGTATTTCTTCCCTTATGATGTTGGAGCAGTTGAAGATCGCACCAAGGTATTTGTATGTTTCCGTTCTTTTAATGGTCATATTATCTATTTGTATGTGGCCAGAGTTTCTAGCCATTCCGTCTCTTGAAATTACCATATATTCTGTCTTATCTTGGTTGATAACAAGTCCCATCTGTTGGGCTTTTTCCTTTAAGTGAGTTAATATTTCCAATGTCTTTTGTTCACTTTGCCCTATAATATCTATATCATCTGCATAACCAAGCAGCTTGGATATTCCTCCAATATCACATTCCTCCTTTACCTTCCTTACAACTTTCTCTAGAGCCAGATTGAAGAGTAGCGGCGATAGTGCATCACCCTGTTTCAAGCCAGATGTTATTTGGAAGGGGTCTGATTTCCTGCCTTTATATGTTACTATATTATAAGTATCTTCCATGCATAGTCTGGTCATGTTGATTAACTTCCTTGGTATTCCAAATTCCTGCATAGCATTCCATAGACTATTCCTATGGACACTATCATAAGCCTTTTTAAAATCCACAAAAATGTTATGGAGATCTCTTTTATATTCCCAATGTTTCTCGGCTATTTGTCGTAAGATAAATATCTGATCTATTGTTGATCTGTTTTGTCTAAAACCCGCCTGGTAGTCACCTAATATGTCTTCTGAATATGGTTTTAGTCTATTTAGTAATACTGCGGATAGTATCTTATAGCTTGTGGACAGTAGTGATATTCTTCTATAATTTCCACATTGGAACTTGTCTCCTTTCTTAAAGATAGGTATCAATAATGACTCTTTCCAGTCATGGGGTAATTCTTCTGTCCTCCAGATTTTTATTATTAGTTCGTATAGCTTTAGATGTAATGCATGGCCACCTGCCTTTATAAATTCAGCAGCAATTCCATCAGTCCCAGTTGCCTTATTGTTTTTAAGTCGTGTGATTACATATAGGATTTCTTCAAATGTAGGTTCTTCAATTTGTGGTTCGCATGTTAGAACCTCTTCTTGTGAGAAAATGTTACTTGGAGCTTCACAATTTAGTAATTCAATAAAATATTCTTTCCATGTGTTGCACATTTCCTCATTGGTATTTATCATATTCCCATTTTTATCTTTTAAACCATATGTGTTTTGTTGGTGCCCTCGTTTCATTGACTTCAGTTCTTTAAAAAATTTTCTGGATTCATTTTTCTGGTGATTAGTTTCCATATCTTTGATTATATTACTCATATATTCTCGCTTCTGCTGTCTGACTATTTTTGTAGCCTCTTTACATTCATTTCTATAATGCTCTTCCTTTTGGATGTTATTGATGTCATTTAACCATACATGTCTGGCATTTGGACTATTTATATAAAAATCAGTCGAATTTAATTAAACATTCTACTAAACCTTTGTCGACCAAGAAAAGGCATTTGATAGAGTAGATAGAAAGAAGTTGTGTGCAATTCCTAAACAATATGAAGTGAGTACACATATAATACACCTATGTAGATGTTTATACAACAACAGTGAATGCATGGTGAGAGCAACTGGAGAACACTCAGAACCCTTCACCATAAGATCTGGAGTACGACAAGGTTGTGTCCTGTCCCCTCTCTTGCTCATAACACATATAGACAGCATATGTACATAAAACAGCCAAACAGAGACCGTAAGAATACCGCACGACAAGAACACAGAAGAACCATAGAAAATTACACCATTAGAGAAAACCTGTTTGCGGACGACCAAGCACTAATAGCAAAATCAGAAGCTGAATTACAAGACCACGTGAATAGTCTAAACGAAATGTGTAGGGAACATAACATTAAAATTAGTACAAGTATAACATAGGTAATGACTATAAATAAAGAAGAAATAACAACAACAATTCACCTACGAACATCCCTTGAACATCCCCTGAAACAAGTAAAGAGTTTCAAGTACCTAGGAAGTATAATATCATCAAATGGCAAATCAGAAGACGAGATCGAAAATAGATGCAATAAGACAAATCAACTCAAATCTCTCTTTCCACAAATATCTCTGGTTGTCGCAACATGTTCCACTTTTTGTCTTCTCATTATGTCGCCAAAAAATTACGACTGCCTCTTTCTGATGTTTGTGATAAGTTGTCTATGCTATTCTTTTGTCGCATATCTTTTACAGGACATCGCTGTCAACACCAGCTTTTTAACCGCTGTTGTTGATTTCTTGGTAAAATTACGCTCAGTAGTTTGTCATTGCTTTCTGAGCGGCCGGATCACTTATCTCGTAAGTCACCAACGCGGCTAGAACCGCTACTAATTCTCGCGAGCTGTGTTACCCTACGTGGATAAACGGGATTACGGAGAAAGTCGTTTAACACCTAGGCCAGGGAGAGCGGTCTATGCGACTTATCTTGCCTCAAATGTCCATATTACGTATTTTGTATGCCCAATTAATTTTAGCATTCGTCTGTAAAACCACTTCTCCAAGGCTTCCGTACATTTTTCGTCTGAATGGGGGATTATACTACATCCACATTTCAGATAAGTTCTGTTTCTGTTAAGTAGCAAATCTGTTCATGATCTTCTTTGTAGTGTCCTGACCATCATCATTAAGTAAGTTTCTGCAATAAACACACAATGCAATATTTAAATTGTAACAATTCTGCTCAAAATTACATCACCTTATTCCCCTGGACGTAACAGTGGACGCTACCTGTAAAACAAATGTCTGGACTCCATTTGGGCCAACCCTAATTCCGTTCATGGGGTGGAAGCACTCGCCATTGAATCCCATAGTCCAGAAGTGAAGAATCTCCGGACAAATCAATGGAGTTACAGTCTCACACGCGAAGGGGTTAGTTGACACCACCATGTCAACTTTGAGAGCAATACAAAATAAACATCAAATACATATGTAAGTATTGTCATCGTCTTGCTCATGTCTAGGTATCTGAGCTCGGGTTCACACAGGCAACAATAACTCCGTTCAATATGATATCGAACATTTATTGTATTTCAATATACAGTGCGTTGGCGCAGTGGGTTAACAATCCCGCGCTATATTACATATCACAGATAGTTAACATCATCACACATAGTTATCAAACAACAGTCTAGCAAACTATCTAGCCTATGTCTATATATCTATTGATATCTATTGAGTCCCTCTAAGGCAGGCCCTGTTGTCTCTCTGAAGTCCGTCTGTCCTCTGCCGGTCCACACGTGTCCCAATCCGACACGGGTGGTAACTCTGTCCGAGTTCCTCGTGGACCCCGCAATAGGCGGGCCACATCAGTGTCCACGGAACCATGGACTCAATGACCAGTCCTTCGAGAAGGCTCTAGATTACTCTGCCCCCGGAGTGACTCACTTCTATCCCTTGGGCGGGAGTTGCAGCCCTTTAATTAATATCGATAAAGGTGAGGCGGTGACAGGATTCCCCCCTCTCCCCTGATGATGGTTTGTTATAGGGTAATTAGATCTGTTCTAATTCTGTCACCGAATCACATAAAGTCGGTGTTTGTAGTTTGGTGGACAGTAACCTCGTAACCTACATACTGGCATCAAAACTCATGTATTCTCCCATACGCCACTTCTCTGATTTGGTGAAGAGATCACTCTCTCTCCTGTGTCCTTAAAAATGCTTATCTGACCGAAGTTACGTGACGTTTTAGTAGTTGTATTTACAACCCGTCCTTCTCATAGTATCCCACTGATACCAAGACAATTAACCTCTGTATTAAAGAGGATTAACAAGACCGAAGTCCTGGCTAATTAAGTACACCTTCAAATCTTTTTCTGTGTGTGCATTTCAATACACTTTTACTCTCGTATGTTGTATAATGCTAAATATGTAGTTACGTTGTTATTTTATCCCATCAGACTACATGTGTCCCTGTTGACTTGTTAGTGTGTTGACTAATAAGTTGCTGTTTCTAATAAAGTGACTGTATTTTAAATTGATAGTGTTGAGTTTTAAGGTTTGTGTAACGTGTTCGTTAGGCTTATGTCCAAGCGTCACGAGTTGGGATAACCTCAATCATGAATTACTCCAATGTGCAATACATGATCAGGCATTCCAAGTAGTGGTGCTTAGATGTATCCTAACTACTAAACTAAGTATATTAAACTAACTATTAAACTAAGTATATTAAACTAACTACTAAACTAAGTTTATTAAACTAACTACTAAACATGTATCAACAATTTAGACAAGTCATGCAATTTTACATGAAAGACGCAGACAAATTAAAATAAATACGTTTTGCGTACAATTTGTCCGCTCAGTATATCGTTCTCTCATTTAATCCATCCACGCTGTCATTCACTCACCTTTCATTCAAAATAGTATTTGGTTAAAATATATAATTAAAGTTGAGGTAAGTGGTATTGCCCTTAGAAAAAATGGACTAGGCGATATTTGCCCTTTAAGAAAATACGTACTTTTTGTACGATGACTCAAAAATGGGTTATAATTTACACAGAGACAATTGCATAGGAAGGTTCTTTAGCCTATGAATGGAACTGCCTGTAATATTATAGTAGAATATGTACAAATTACAGGTTAGCACATTTTATATACATCATTAATGCAAATATAATACATATTTAATACTAAAGTAATTAATTAATTAAGTAACTAAATCCAACGATGATGTGCGCGTTGTCCTCCTGTTGTTAGCGTGTTATGCCATGAATGTTAAAGTTAGTATGGCTGTCTCTTGAGTTTTGTAGTCGACGTCGTTCTGTTTCGGCTGTTTGCAAAGTTTCGTAGCAACAGCAAGTATGGATTGTTCTCAATGTCCCGTATAAAGTGTTCTTACAGTATTCAGAGTCAGTTCACTGGTTGATATTATTGGTTGAAACACAGTTAACGTTTCTTGCTGGGACCGTTCTAGAGCTTGGGCACTTGATAGTATAGCTCTTAAAGTATAGGTCTTAAAGTATAGCTCTTAAAGTATAGCTCTTAAAGTATAGCTCTTAAAGTATAGCTCTTACAGTTTCATGTTCGTGGGTGTCGTAAGTAACCTATTCACTGAGAGTTCTCTAGCAGGTGTAGAGTTACGCTGTTATATGCCACAGACTAAAAGTATCACAGTTTTCTAGTATGGCGAATGGTCGATGTGCTAAGAGTCATTCTACTGGCGCATTCGTTTGCCGTGATAATAGGTCAGCCATAATGTTATCCGTGCCTTTGATATGGCGGATTTCGAAGTCGAAATCTTGAAGAAGAAGACACCATCTTTTTAAACGATGGTTTTTAGGTGACCCTTGGTTAAGGACCAACAATGGCGAATTGTCAGTGAGCACAACAAAGTGACTACCCAAGAGGAACTTAGATAATCTCAATACACAAAACAGTAGGCTTAAAGCCTCCAATTCCACTGTAGCATAGACTATCACGCTGGCATGGTGATAGGTGATGATGTGTTTGAATTCACATCGAAAGGGATTTGATTATTGACATGAACACGCAAGTGGACCTAGTCTAAACAAGGTCTTGATGAATGAAGGCGATTAGCATTATCCAGGAACGATTAGCGAGATATTGAAGAAATGACCACTCCAGGGCCGATTCGTTTAAATAATTAATGGGTTGGTACGTTATGTCCACTATAGACTCTACCAAATGCCAACTATGTCCACTACCTTATGTCCACTATGTCCACTACCTTACGTCCACTATGTCCACTACCTTACGTCCACTATGTCCACTACCTTATGTCCACTATGTCCACTACCTTATGTCTACTATGTCCACTACCTTACGTCCACTATGTCCACTAAATTATTTCCACTAAGTAAACTAACTTATGTCCACTATTGCCTCTGCATTATTTTCACTAAAGCCACTAAGTATGTTCACTATGGCCTCTTCCTTATATTCCAAATGTTCATTGTCTTATGTTCACTATGTTCATTGTCTTATGTTCCCTATGTTATGTTCATTGTCTTATGTTACCTATGTCCATTGTCTTATGTTCACTATGTTCATTGTCTTATGTTCCCTATGTTATGTTCATTGTCTTATGTTCCCTATGTTATGTTCATTGTCTTATGTTCCCTATGTTATGTTCATTGTTTTATGTTCCCTATGTTATGTTTATTGTCTTATGTTCCCTATGTTATGTTCATTGTCTTATGTTCTCTATGTCAATTGTCTTATGTTCACTATGTTCATTGTCTTATGTTCCCTATGCCCATTGACTTATGTTCACTATGTTCATTGTCTTATGTTCCCTATGTTCATTGTCTTATGTTCCCTATGTTCATTGTCTTATGTTACCTATGTCAATTGACTTTTGTTCACTATGTCCATTGTCTTATGTTCACTATGTTCATTGTCTTATGTTCCCTATGTTATGTTCATTGTCTTATGTTCCCTATGTTATGTTCATTGTCTTATGTTCCCTATGTCCATTGTCTTATGATCCCTATGTTCATTGTCTTATGTTCCCTATGCCCATTGACTTATGATCACTATGTTCATTGTCTTATGTTCCCTATGTTCATTGTCTTATGTTCCCTATGTTCATTGTCTTATGTTCCCTAAGCCCATTGACTTATGTTCACTATGTTCATTGTCTTATATTCCCTAAGCCCATTGACTTATGTTCACTATGCTCATTGTCTTATGTTCCCAATGACCATTTACTTATGTTTACTATGTTCATTGTCTTATGTTCCCTATGCCCATTGACTTATGTTCACTATGTTCATTGTCGTATGTTCCCTATGTTCATTGTCTCATGTTCCCTATGTCCATTGTCTTATGTTCACTATGTTCATTGTCTTATGTTCCCTATGTTATGTTCATTGTCTTATGTTCCCTATGTTATGTTCATTGTCTTATGTTCCCTATGTCCATTGTCTTATGTTCACTATGTTCATTGTCTTATGTTCCCTATGCCCATTGAATTATGATCAGTATGTTCATTGTCTTATGTTCCCTATGTTCATTGTCTTATGTTCCCTATGTTCATTGTCTTATGTTCCCTATGCCTATTGACTTATGTTCACTATGTTCATTGTTTTATATTCCCTATGCCCATTGACTTATGTTCACTATTTTCATTGTCTTATGTTCCCAATGACCATTTACTTATGTTCACTATGTCCATTGTCTTATGTTCCCTATGTTCATTGCTTTTTGTTCCCTATGTCCATTGTCTTATATTCACTATGTTCATTGTCTTATGTTCCCGATGTCCATTGACTTATGTTCCCTATGTTCATTGTCTTATGTTCCCTATGTTCATTGTCTTATGTTCCCTATGTTCATTGTCTTATGTTCCATTTGTTCATTGTTTTATGTTCCCTTTGTTCATTGACTTATGTTCCCTATGTCGATTGTCTTATGTTATCTATGTCCATTGTCTTATGTTCACTATGTTCATTGTCTTATCTTCCCTATGTCCATTGACTTATGTTCCCCATGTTTATTGTCTTATGTTCAATATGTTCATTGTCTTATGTTCACTATATTCATTGTCTTATGTTCCTTATGCCCATTGACTTATGTTCCCTATGCCCATTGTCTTATGTTCCCCATGTCCATTGTCTTATGTTCCCTATGTCCATTGTCTTATGTTCACTATGTTCATTGTCTTATGTTCCCTATGTTCATTGTCTTATATTCACTATGTCCATTGTCTTATGTTCACTATGTTCATTGTCTTATGTTCCCTATGTCCATTGTCTTATGTTCACTATGTTCATTGTCTTATGTTCACTATGTCCATTGTCTTATGTTCCCTATGTTCATTGTCTTATGTTCACTATGTCCATTGTCTTATGTTCCATATGCCCATTGTCTTATGTTCCCTATGTCCATTGACTTATGTTCACTATGTCCATTGTCTTATGTTCCCTATGTTCATTGTCTTTTTTTCCCTATGTTCATTGTCTTATGTTCTATATGTTCATTGTCTTATGTTCCCTATGTTCATTGTCTTATGTTCCCTATGTTATGTTCATTGTTTTATGTTCCCTATGTTATGTTTATTGTCTTATGTTCCCTATGTTATGTTCATTGTCTTATGTTCTCTATGTCAATTGTCTTATGTTCACTATGTTCATTGTCTTATGTTCCCTATGCCCATTGACTTATGTTCACTATGTTCATTGTCTTATGTTCCCTATGTTCATTGTCTTATGTTCCCTATGTTCATTGTCTTATGTTACCTATGTCAATTGACTTTTGTTCACTATGTCCATTGTCTTATGTTCACTATGTTCATTGTCTTATGTTCCCTATGTTATGTTCATTGTCTTATGTTCCCTATGTTATGTTCATTGTCTTATGTTCCCTATGTCCATTGTCTTATGATCCCTATGTTCATTGTCTTATGTTCCCTATGCCCATTGACTTATGATCACTATGTTCATTGTCTTATGTTCCCTATGTTCATTGTCTTATGTTCCCTAAGCCCATTGACTTATGTTCACTATGTTCATTGTCTTATATTCCCTAAGCCCATTGACTTATGTTCATTATGCTCATTGTCTTATGTTCCCAATGACCATTTACTTATGTTCACTATGTTCATTGTCTTATGTTCCCTATGCCCATTGACTTATGTTCACTATGTTCATTGTCGTATGTTCCCTATATTCATTGTCTCATGTTCCCTATGTTCATTGTCTTATGTTCCCTATGCCCATTGACTTATGTTCACTATGTCCATTGTCTTATGTTCACTATGTTCATTGTCTTATGTTCCCTATGTTATGTTCATTGTCTTATGTTCCCTATGTTATGTTCATTGTCTTATGTTCCCTATGTCCATTGTCTTATGTTCACTATGTTCATTGTCTTATGTTCCCTATGCCTATTGACTTATGTTCACTATGTTCATTGTCTTATGTTCCCTATGCCTATTGACTTATGTTCACTATGTTCATTGTTTTATATTCCCTATGCCCATTGACTTATGTTCACTATTTTCATTGTCTTATGTTCCCAATGACCATTTACTTATGTTCACTATGTCCATTGTCTTATGTTCCCTATGTTCATTGCTTTTTGTTCACTATGTCCATTGTCTTATATTCACTATGTTCATTGTCTTATGTTCCCTATGTCCATTGACTTATGTTCCCTATGTTCATTGTCTTATGTTCCCTATGTTCATTGTCTTATGTTCCCTATGTTCATTGTCTTATGTTCCATTTGTTCATTGTTTTATGTTCCCTTTGTTCATTGACTTATGTTCAATATGTTCATTGTCTTATGTTCACTATATTCATTGTCTTATGTTCCTTATGCCCATTGACTTATGTTCCCTATGCCCATTGTCTTATGTTCCCCATGTCCATTGTCTTATGTTCCCTATGTCCATTGTCTTATGTTCACTATGTTCATTGTCTTATGTTCCCTATGTTCATTGTCTTATATTCCCTATGTCCATTGTCTTATGTTCACTATGTTCATTGTCTTATGTTCCCTATGTCCATTGTCTTATGTTCACTATGTTCATTGTCTTATGTTCACTATGTCCATTGTCTTATGTTCCCTATGTTCATTGTCTTATGTTCACTATGTCCATTGTCTTATGTTCCATATGCCCATTGTCTTATGTTCCCTATGTCCATTGACTTATGTTCACTATGTCCATTGTCTTATGTTCCCTATGTTCATTGTCTTTTTTCCCCTATGTTCATTGTCTTATGTTCTATATGTTCATTGTCTTATGTTCCCTATGTTCATTGTCTTATGTTCCCTATGTCCACTGTCTTATGATCCCTATGTCCATTGTCTTATGTTCACTATGTCCATTGACTTATGTTCCTTCTGTCCATTGTCTTATGTTCCCTATGTTCATTGTCTTATGTTCACTATGTCCATTGTCTTATGTTCCCTATGCCCATTGTCTTATGTTCCCTATGTTCATTGACTTATGTTCCCTATGTTCATTGTCTTATGTTCACTATGTTCATTGTCTTATGTTCACTATGTTCATTGTCTTATGTTCCTTATGCCCATTGACTTATGTTCCCTATGCCCATTATCTTATGTTCCCCATGTCCATTGTCTTATGTTCCCTATGTCCATTGTCTTATGTTCACTATGTTCATTGTCTTATGTTCTCTATGTTCATTGTCTTATATTCCCTATGTCCATTGTCTTATGTTCACTATGTTCATTGTCTTATGTTCCCTATGCCCATTGTCTTATGTTCACTATGTCCATTGTCTTATGTTCACTATGTCCATTGTCTTATGTGTCCTATGTTCATTGTCTTATGTTCCCTATGTCCATTGTCTTATGTTCACTATGTCCATTGTCTTATGTTCCCTATGTCCATTGTCTTATGTTCACTATGTCCATTGTCTTATGTTCCCTATGTATATTGTCTTATGTTCCTATGTCCATTGTCTTATGTTCACTATGTCCAGTACCTTATGTTCCCTATGTCCATCGTCTTATGTTCACTATGTCCATTGTCTTATGTTTCCTATGTTTATTGTCTTATGTTCCCTATGTCCATTGTCTTATGTTCAGTATGTCCAGTACCTTATGTACACTATTTCCAGTACCTTATTTTCACTATTTCCACTATTTAATGTTAATTACCTTATGTCCACTGTGTCCATTACCTTATGTCCGCTATGCCCTCTACTTTATGTCCACTGTGTCCTCTACCTAATGTCCATTATGTTCTCTACCTTATGTCCACGATGTCCACTAAATTATGTCCACTATGTCCACTACCTTATGTCGATTATGTCCACTTGTGATGTGATCACTGTCACGGCTCTCTAATAATGATGTGGTAATTATCACGGCGCTCTGTTAATGATGTGGACAGTGCAAAGACTCTCTGTTAATGATGTGGTGAGTATCACGGCTCTCTGATAATGATGTGGTCAGTGTCACGGATTCTGTTAATGATGTGGACAGTGTCACTGCTCTCTGTTAATGATGTAGACAGTGTCACGGCGCTCTGTTAATGATGTGGACAGTGTCACGGCTCTCTGTTAATGATGTGGACAGTGTCACGGCGCTCTGTTAATGATGTGGACAGTGTCACTGCTCTCTGTTAATGATGTGGACAGTGTCGCGGCTCTCTGTTAATGATGTGGACAGTGTCACGGCGCTCTGTTAATGATGTGGACAGTGTCACTGCTCTCTGTTAATGATGTGGACAGTGTCACGGTTCTCTGGTAATGATGTGGACAGTGTCACGGAGCTCTGTCAATGATGTAGACAGTGTCACGGAGCTCTGTTAATGACGTGGACAGTGTCACGGTTCTCTGTTTATGATGTGGACAGTGTCACGGCGCTCTGTTAATGATGTGGACAGTGTCACGGCGCTCTGTTAATGATGTGGACAGTGTCACGGTTCTCTGGTAATGATGTGGACAGTGTCACGGAGCTCTGTCGATGATGTAGACAGTGTCACGGAGCTCTGTTAATGACGTGGACAGTGTCACGGTTCTCTTTTTATGATGTGGACAGTTTCACAGTTCTCTGTTTATGATGTGGACAGTGTCACGGAGCTCTGTTAATGATGTGGACAGTGTCACGGAGCTCTGTTTATGATGTGGATAGTGTCACGGAGCTCTGTTAATGACGTGGACAGTGTCACGGTTCTCTGTTTATGATGTGGACAGTTTCACAGTTCTCTGTTTATGATGTGGACAGTGTCACGGAGCTCTGTTAATGATGTGGACAGTGTCACGGAGCTCTGTTTATGATGTGGATAGTGTCACGGAGCTCTGTTAATGATGTGGACAGTGCAACGATTATCTATTAATAATGTGGACAGTGTCACGGCTCTCTGTTAATGATGCGGACAGTGTCAAGGTTCTCTGTTAATGATGTGTACAGTCTCACGGCTCTCTGTTAATTATGCGGACAGTGTCACGGCTCTATGTTAGTCATGTGGTCGGTGTCACGTCAGTCGACTTACATCTCAGAAATCAAGTCCCATGCTAAAATTAAAATAGTACGAAAGTCGAGAGTCTAGATGTCATTGCACCAGGTTTGCCCCCTGTGACACGGTTTCTAAGAATGGCGCTGTTCGGGGAGGAACCCATGACATTCTGGAGCGCGAGGCACCCTGATTTTCCACGAGACCCACTTTGTCCCATGTATGTCAGCGTCTCTACTGCTATGTCCACCAATGTACACATCATGTGTCTGTCTGGTATGAGTGTCTAGCCGGCGCGTTAACGTAGTTGCTAGGGAGCTATGCTGGTGAGGTCATGAGCTCGGTCGGACGAAAGTTTGACAGCTGCGCTCGTCGTCTCGCTTTAGTGAGATAACGTCTGACCACTTATCCCGTGCATTCAGTCCTACAAAATATGATGGCTCTCTCATATCATATATCCTTAGGTTGCTGGTCGGAACATATAAATGTCTATCAATATCCGTACTTTGTAAACAGTATTGCTTTCCTATTTCAGACTGCTTCTCCCAGTATTGCTCACACACTGTGTGACGTCATATCCGGAATACCGAAAAAGGATACCGAACGGATTTTCCGTTCCACGTCCCTGCCAGCCTGGAAGAATATGGCTCGGGGTCGGACACCTCGATTCATATGGAACTGGATCATGGAATAATTTTGGGGTGGACTTTGGTCATGCAAACAACGTGAGTATTTGTGCTTGGGTGTTTTTAGTTTACAGCAGAAAGGTGATATATTACATTGTGAAGCTAAAATTAGATCAGTGATGACGGCAATAACAGTGTAAAAGATTGTCCACTCAAGTTAAAATTTAGCGTAGCGCATTACAGCAGAAGTGGAAATCAACAATAGTAGTAAAATGCTGGTGCTGACAGCGATGTCCTGTAATAGGATATGCGGAAAAAAAAAACTTTCCGTCATTTATTATGAGACCTGGGACATCAGCCTTAACAATACTTTTGTCCAGAGAGCACCATAAATCGGACACCTTATCTGGGTTAATGACACTGCCCATCTCCGTACACCAGTCGATCACTTTATTTACTGTTTACTGCAAGCCCTGCGCCATATGTATACCGTCTCTCTCCTGCCTATACACAAGGACATCATCTGCAAATGTCAGTATCCTTCCAATCCCTGGTGATTCGATGCTTGCAATCTGGCCCGTGTACACATTGAACAGCTCAGGGATATTGTCGATGCTTGTGGTAATCCCAGGGATGTAATACACGCCTCCGAGACGAGATCCATGAACCTAGGCGGAGGACAACCCTACAAGAGTGCAGGGTAGCTGTTATCCAGTCACCACCCATGAACTATCACCCATCTCCTTAAGCGCGTGTATTAAGAGATAATATCTGACTGGTTATACGCATCCTCAAGATCCAGTGCTGCTGCCTTGTTTCCTGTCTCTTATGTAACCCTTCATAAACATTAAAAGCAAATATTGCATCATATGATCAGGTGTCTTCTTGGCCGGTAACACACCCCTCCCCCCCCCCCCCCCCCCCCACCCACCCTTTCCTCTCCAAAATCCTCTTTGGAGTAAATATTTCCTTTCCAGGGATTCCTGCAGCGTAACAGCAACTGTCTTCTCCAACACCTTGCCAAACGTTATCCGTATGTCTTTACCAGATAGGTACTTTCATCCAGACAATATATACATAAACATCCACAGCTAGAGCGATCAGTATGATTTGTTAGAGAAATAGAGTTAGATTGTTGCTGGTCTGCTTTGTCGTGACTTGATCAGTGAATAAACGAATTCCATGGCAACTTGTACTCGAACATGGAGAATATCACTCATGTTATATATATATATATATATATATATATATATATATACACTAGCTGACCCGGCTCGGCTTCGCCCAGTCCCTGGTGGGGAGCATCTCATTTAATTCATATAAGTTCTCGTTCCCGTTCCCGACTGTCTGTCTGTCTGTCTGTCTGTCTGTCTGTCTGTCTGTCTGTCTGTCTGACCCGGCCCGGCATCGCCAAGCTAATGGTGTGGAGCATCTCATTTAATTCATATAAGTAGTCATATAAGCTCCCGTTCCCGTTCCCGACTATCTATCTGTCTGTCTGTCTCTCTGTCTGTCTGTCTGTCTGTCTGTCTGACCCGGCCCGGCTTCGCCCAGACCCTAATGGGGAGCATCTCATTTAATTCATATAAGTAGTCATATAAGCTCCCGTTCCCGACTATCTGCTATCTGTCTGTCTGTCTGTCTGTCTGTCTGTCTGTCTGTCTGTCTGTCTATCTGTCTGTCTGTCTGTCTGTCTGTCCGTCCGTCCCTCCCTCTCTCTCTGTCTGTCTGCCTGCCTGTCTGTCTAATCATTTATTGGTTGCAGTTAGAACAACCTTAGATAAACGAAGACCAACTTACAAAAAGCATTAGAAAGAGCACTTGAAAGATCTTTACATCTTCCCCCAACAATTAACTTGGGTAAATGGAGCGGCGGCAGCAGCAGCAGCAGAAGAATAAAAAGGAGGAGTAGGAGGAGGGTGGAGGAAGAGGGAGGTGGAGGAGGGAGAGGAGGGAGGAGGAGGAGGGAGGAAGAGATAGGCGGAGAGAGGAGGAGGGAAGAGGAGGGAGGAGGAGTTGACAGGAGGAGTAGGGAGGAATAGGAGGGAGGAGCAGGGATTAGGAGGAGGAGGAGAAAGGAAGAGGGAGGAGAGGTAGGAGGAGGAGGGAGGGGGAGGGAGGAGATGAGGGAGGAGGATGAGGGAGGAGGAAGGAGGGGAAGGGAGAAGGATGAGGGAGGAGGACGAGGAGAATAATAATAATAATAATAATAATAATAATAAGTCTTTATTTTCAAAGGGTTAAGAATTGGGCACGCAGGCCCGTCTGACATTCTGCTCTTCTTCTCTATTTCCTCTCATACATTCTTTCATTCAACATCACTTATGAAGCAACTTTTGACAACAAAAGAACATTAAAACGCATGAAAAATAATCAATAACAAATGACTCACTGAGGCAGTGTTTAACATGGGCATTATAAATACCTAAGGAGGGTGTAACGTGCCATACATAAGGGAATGTTTTTTTGCTAGTTGTCGTTTGAGATAAGTTACCATTATTGTCTTTTTTGTGTTATTTGTTATGGGGGAATGTAGTCTGTACTAAGGTAGTGTTCAAACAGGTTGCGAATGTATGTATCATGATTGGTGGTGTCTTTGATTTCTTGTGGAAGATTGTTCCACAACTGAGCGGCAGAGTATGCTAAGCTTGTTTTATATAAGTCTATCCTAGGTTTAGGGACATGAAGTATATTTAGTCGTTCGCTATGTCTAGCGTTATATTTAAACAATGGCCAAAGGTAGCTTGGAGCATTTTGAAATAGGATTTTGTGAATTAGTTTGGTCTTATTAAAAAGCAGGCGCTTGTGGAGTGGCAGTAACCGGAGACGTTTATATAGGTTAGCATTGTCGGTAAGCTTTTCACCATTAACTAAACGCACTGCCCTTTTCTGGAGTGAATATAGGCGTTTTGTTATTGATTTGGAGCATCCATCCCAGACTGTGGAGCAGTAATCAATATGTGTTTGTATATGAGAAGTATAGAATATCTTTCTTGTGTTTTCGTCAAGGAAATTTTTAAATTTGGCAAGTTGGTAGACTTTTTTGGCTATTTGTTTAACTAGAGCATGAACATGTGAGTTAAAAGTTAGATTTTGATCTATGATAACACCCAGTGTCTTGTGCTTGGTGACACTTTCTACAGGCGTGCTGCCAATGTGCAGCTGAAGAGTTCTCTGCGAGTTTAGAGTGTGAAGTCTTTGCCTGGTTCCTATTAACATAGACTTTGTTTTAGTAATGTTAATTTGCATGCGGTTTGCATGACTCCAGTTAACTACACTATTTATTTCCTGTTGCAAGGATAATTCTAGCACATTACGATCAACAGCATTTGTATATACTGTGCAGTCATCAGCAAATAGATCGCAGGACGACGACAGATTTAATGGAAGATCATTTATATAAATGGCAAATAATAGAGGGCCAAGAATAGACCCCTGAGGTACTCCAATATTAATGGTAATGGCTTGAGATAAAACTTTATTGTGTGATACTACTTGCTTTCTGTCTAATAAGAATGATTTTATTAATGTCACTATATTAAAACTTACTTTCATTGTTTCTAGTTTTTTAATTAGAATAGTATGATCTATCATATCGAATGCTTTCCTAAAGTCTATAAACACCGCTCCACATAGAGTATTGTTGTTAATATTTTGATGCCAGTTTTCTATCATGTTTGTTAGTGCCGTATGGCAAGAATATTTTGGCCGAAATCCTGACTGGCTGTCAACTATCAGTTTATGGCGAACTAAGTGATCTAGTGTTGTTTTGTGGATGTGCTTTTCTACCGATTTGGATAATGAGGATAATATGGAAATTGGTCTATAATTACTCATGAGACGATCGACTAGAGGACCAGCTTTTAAATGAGGATACACTTTAGCGATTTTAAAGGCTGATGGGAAGTGACCTCTGGTTAGACATTGATTATATATAAAAGTTAGTGACTCGCAGATCGCCGGTGCAGCATGGCGAAGGATCCGACTACTAATTCCATCTAGTCCTGATGAGTTATTGTTTTTTAGATTACGGAGATGAGTAAATACTTCAGTTGTCGTCATTAGCGGTATGTTGGAGGAAATGTGTCCATAGCATTTGTTCTCACAGAATGATGATAATAAAGATATGTCATGAGGCGCATCTGGTATTGCAGCCTTCAGTTGGTTTATGTCGGACTGAAAGTATCTACTGAATTGATCACATGTAACCTGATTTGATGGTAATGATTGTGATGATTTGTGTTTGTTTGTCAAGGTATTAATTGCTTTCCATATATCTTTAGTGTTGGTTTTATCTATTACTATGTTCTTAAAATAGTTTTTCTTTTCCTTCCGAATAACATATTGAACTTTGTTTCTCAGACTACGGTACATAGTTAGATCTCTATTTTTGTGAGCCCTGTCGCGATCTCTCATAAGTTCAACTACCTCCTGTGTGATCCACGGGGGCTTTGTGTGATGTTTAACACGAACTTCCTTAAATGGAACATGTTTATCAAATATACTTAGAAAGCTCTTTAGCCAGTGGTCCAGAGCATCGTCTGGGTCAGGAAGCTGGTAAACATAATCTAGAGATGAGTTGACCAAATCTTGTAAGAAGACGTCTCGATTGAAATTTTTGTAATTTCTATATTTTATGCTTATATGTTTGTGTTTGGGAGTTTTGGTGCCCTTTTTCGACCACGTGCAACATACTGGATAGTGATCGCTCATTGCATTGATAGGTACACTACATTCTGTGATGTTATCAGCACACGTAGTATAAATATGATCTATAAGTGTTGCAGATGATTTAGTGATTCTAGTGGCTTGTTTGACTAACTTTTGGAAATTATATGACTCTATTATGTTTTCCCATGTTTTGTTTGATTTGTTAGCGTCTATGTTGAAGTCACCTAGCAATATTATTTCCCTAGCATTACTAAAGACTACATCCATCATAGTGGTGAATTTTTCATACCAGATATTTCCTGCACTGGGGTTTCGATAAAGATAGCCAACTACTAGCGGTATGCAATTTTGAAGTTTAACCTCTATCCATACACACTCAATCTCACAGGTTTCAAAGTCTAGCCTGCGGTGGGCGTTAAGCGAGTTGGAAATATAAACTGCAATACCCGTCTCTTGTTTCTGATAGGGATCTCTTCTAATGGTTTTAAAACCTCTGATAGCGATGTCATCATCTGAGATGTTGCCATTTAATCGACTTTCGCTAACGCCAAACATGTGACAATTTTGATTAAGTATAAGTGATAGTTCGGGCAGCTTCCCTAATAGGTGGCATATGTTTACATGCCCGATTCTGAGCCCATTATTCCTGAGCCAGTGTTCGTACTTATTAGACATTTCAACAATGCGTAATCACAAGTTTAAAAGCAAAACACACACACACAAAGTGAATACAACTTACGTCCCTTATTACAAAACACACTCTAAAGTACAGAGAAACAGTAATATCTCCGTAAATATATAAAAATACGTACACAGATCCGTAAGGAAGAGCAGTGAAGACCCCCTCACTCACCGTGAAAACACAATTAGAATTATTATAAAAGCTATACAGCTAAGTACTATCAATTAATATAAGTCAAAACCAGTCAATGTTTGTAATAACTTATAACCTAATACGTTACTAGATCAAGTTATAACCAAATATGCAGATAAACGTTTAAGGAGAGGCTCTTTCTTGTACCGAGATCCGGTGTAGCTTTGTCCTAAGTTGCTAGTAAATACCAGGTTGTGTTGGTTGTTGGTATAGCGACATTATAAGTGCGTGACGAAGTGTAGCTGGGCTATACCGTGTGAGGTGCAACCATTCTGGATTACAATTAAATGGGTACTGATGATGTCTCATGGGTATGTAATGACTACCAACTAGAGCCTCTGGTTGGTGGCTAACAGGAGGTTGTGCTGGCACGTCGTTGTTGCTGAGAGTCGGATCCTTTCTGGGGAGAATAGGAATCACATCTTCGTAATTATTACCCTCCTGTGTGAAAGACGACGTATTTAACTGACTTGGTGTTGTGGTAGTGTCCCGTCTGGCTTGGATTTCAGGTGCAGTGGTTATGAGTGGTCTGCACACTTCTGTCCTATTTGTACTTGATGTGACGGGAGTATGTCGTCTGGCTTGAGTTTCAGGAGTAGCTAAAAGTGTCCGGCGCGATCCCGTATTGGATGTATGGTATGTCCGTTCTGGATATTTTAAATTCTTGGCGAGAAAACTGGTGCCCAATGTAGATAAATGTATTTGATCCTTGTAAAGACTCTTTTTTGGTGCACCAGCCTGTGAAGTGAATGATGCTGTATTGTTGATGAATTGTATCTTGTTTTGAGAACAGAACTTCTGCAACATGTTGTTATTTATGTCAGCTAGACGGCGCTGGTGTCCATAACTCGGTGATATGATGGAGGAGAAAAAAATGGATGAGTTAGGAAAAGTGTGACGTAATCCGTTCAAGAGTGCCAGCAGTTGAGACCCTGTGATTTGTTGGTTGTTCATGGTGTCGGTGATGCCAATATGTACGCTTGCCCTTCTGACACTATGATTAACAGCCAACCTGCTAATCTTGTCTGTTAGCCGGTCTACACCAGCCCCAGGCAGTGGGATTATTGAAACAATGTCTTTGTCTGATGTGGCCATCCTGTCGCTGTATAAACCTTTCATTAAGGAATCGCCTAGTATAATATGTGTACAGTCAGGTCGTGCTGTCTGTACATGTTGGTTGTCAGCACGTCTTGACCGTTGTTTCATCCATTTCCGATTATCAGCAGTCTTTATGTCTCCATGTGGTTCTCCCGATGTATCTTGTTGGCTTTTCTTGCCCGTTTGCAGCATGTTAAAGCACTGTAAGTTTTCTGGTGACTTTTCTTGAATTACTTCTAACCTATTGCTTATTTTGACGTCAATGGGGTAGACTGCTTGTTGTTGTTTATCTTCGTCTGCACATTGAGGTGTTTGTTGTTTTTTATCTTCCTCTGCGCGTTGAGTTGTTTTCATAGTGATTATCTGTTCTGGGTGGGATTGAGCTTCCCCAAGATTTCCCAAGGATGAAGAGGTTGCTTGAGAATTACATGCTTCTTCGGTTTGGTTTGTAGAGGACGCATTCTGTAAGATTTGAACTGTATTTCTCAGCAGCAAATTTTCGTCTCGCAGGAGTGCGACTTCTGTCTTGAGAGCATTGTAATCACTGCTTATCTTGTTGTTTGCTTCAATGTTGGTTGCAACAGTGACAATGAGCGCCTTTAGTGATTGTTCTAGTTCCTCAATGCGCTGTTTACAGTCGCACGAATGTCCATTGATAGTTAAGATGCTATTGTTATCTGAGGCAGGTACTTCTTCAACAATGTCAACATTGGGTTCTATGTTGTTTTGGATACGCTCCATTGGGTATTCAATAGCCAAGAGCGCTGGTGGGTTGGCAGGCCTCGTGTTGATGTTGTCATGTACACTCATCGTATGAGTAGATTCGGTGAATATCTGTGTCGAGTTTTCAAGTTCAACAAAATCTACTTTTAGCCAGGAATTAATGTTTTCATTACTGCCCTGTGTCATGAGTTTATTTTTACTGCGGTACAAATGTATCGTAATCACTGGCGTCGTAATCAGATCCTCAACGTGGGCCCCGTGCTTATCTTGCCTGTGTTCAATTAGTTCAAGCCTGTAGTAGTTGAGTAGGCAAGTTCGGAATGCCTCATAATAGAGTGTTGTTGAAGGAAATAGTAACACACTGTCCTGAGTTGGTGTGTTTGACGACTAGGCCGTTGGGATTTATGCACTTGGATAGCTTATTCTTCACGGCCCTCTCTTTGTTTAGTGTGTAAGTTTTATTGACAGCCGATCGTAAACCTGAGCGAGTCCTTTCACCATTCACTTCCAATACGGAGCACTCTCCTTCTCCTGACATTATTACATAATATTACGACTAACTAAACTTGAAGAACGCAGCAATCGCATTGTTATCTAGCCACGCCGCGGGCAATTTGAGGTCCCGTGGTTGTATCTGACACGCCTCGTGCACTTGATTGGTTGAAATTTAATAGTGTTCAACTATCACCCGAAATGAATATTAGATATAACCCACATTTTTGCGATAATAAACACTTGTATTAATGTAAAAACTATTTCACCACATCCACAGAATCACAACGAGCACATTGATATAAAAATCCATGATAGGTGATTCAGCTTGCAGTAATAATAATCCGAGAAGTTCGTGTTAAACATCACACAAAGCCCCCGTGGATCACACAGGAGGTAGTTGAACTTATGAGAGATCGCGACAGGGCTCACAAAAATAGAGATCTAACTATGTACCGTAGTCTGAGAAACAAAGTTCAATATGTTATTCGGAAGGAAAAGAAAAACTATTTTAAGAACATAGTAATAGATAAAACCAACACTAAAGATATATGGAAAGCAATTAATACCTTGACAAACAAACACAAATCATCACAATCATTACCATCAAATCAGGTTACATGTGATCAATTCAGTAGATACTTTCAGTCCGACATAAACCAACTGAAGGCTGCAATACCAGATGCGCCTCATGACATATCTTTATTATCATCATTCTGTGAGAACAAATGCTATGGACACATTTCCTCCAACATACCGCTAATGACGACAACTGAAGTATTTACTCATCTCCGTAATCTAAAAAACAATAACTCATCAGGACTAGATGGAATTAGTAGTCGGATCCTTCGCCATGCTGCACCGGCGATCTGCGAGTCACTAACTTTTATATATAATCAATGTCTAACCAGAGGTCACTTCCCATCAGCCTTTAAAATCGCTAAAGTGTATCCTCATTTAAAAGCTGGTCCTCTAGACGATCGTCTCATGAGTAATTATAGACCAATTTCCATATAATCCTCATTATCCAAATCGCTAGAGAAGCACATCCACAAAACAACACTAGATCACTTAGTTCGCCATAAACTGATAGTTGGCAGCCAGTCAGGATTTCGGCCAAAATATTCTTGCCATACGGCACTAACAAACATGATAGAAAACTGGCATCAAAATATTAACAACAATACTCTATGTGGAGCGGTGTTTATAGACTTTAGGAAAGCATTCGATATGATA
The DNA here is from genome assembly GCA_963921405.1 of Cepaea hortensis. NCBI lineage: Eukaryota > Metazoa > Mollusca > Gastropoda > Stylommatophora > Helicidae > Cepaea > Cepaea hortensis. The sequence continues at coordinate 36,544 of CAWUFQ010000359.1, read as the reverse complement.
GATCATACTATTCTAATTAAAAAACTAGAAACAATGAAAGTAAGTTTTAATATAGTGACATTAATAAAATCATTCTTATTAGACAGAAAGCAAGTAGTATCACACAATAAAGTTTTATCTCAAGCCATTACCATTAATATTGGAGTACCTCAGGGGTCTATTCTTGGCCCTCTATTATTTGCCATTTATATAAATGATCTTCCATTAAATCTGTCGTCGTCCTGCGATCTATTTGCTGATGACTGCACAGTATATACAAACGCTGTTGATCGTAATGTGCTAGAATTATCCTTGCAACAGGAAATAAATAGTGTAGTTAACTGGAGTCATGCAAACCGCATGCAAATTAACATTACTAAAACAAAGTCTATGTTAATAGGAACCAGGCAAAGACTTCACACTCTAAACTCGCAGAGAACTCTTCAGCTGCACATTGGCAGCACGCCTGTAGAAAGTGTCACCGAGCACAAGACACTGGGTGTTATCATAGATCAAAATCTAACTTTTAACTCACATGTTCATGCTCTAGTTAAACAAATAGCCACAAAAGTATACCAACTTGCCAAAATTAAAAATTTACTTGACGAAAACACAAGAAAGATATTCTATACTTCTCATATACAAACACATATTGATTACTGCTCCACAGTCTGGGATGGATGCTCCAAATCAATAACAAAACGCCTATATTCACTCCAGAAAAGGGCAGTGCGTTTAGTTAATGGTGAAAAGCTTACCGACAATGCTAACCTATATAAACGTCTCCGGTTACTGCCACTCCACAAGCGCCTGCTTTTTAATAAGACCAAACTAATTCACAATATCCTATTTCAAAATGCTCCAAGCTACCTTTGGCCATTGTTTAAATATAACGCTAGACATAGCGAACGACTAAATATACTTCATGTCCCTAAACCTAGGATAGACTTATATAAAACAAGCTTAGCATACTCTGCCGCTCAGTTGTGGAACAATCTTCCACAAGAAATCAAAGACACCACCAATCATGATACATACATTCGCAACCTGTTTGAACACTACCTTAGTACAGACTACATGCCCCCATAACAAATAACACAAAAAAGACAATAATGGTAACTTATCTCAAACGACAACTAGCCAAAAAACATTCCCTTATGTATGGCACGTTACACCCTCCTTAGGTATTTATAATGCCCATGTTAAACACTGCCTCAGTGAGTCATTTGTTATTGATTATTTTTCATGCGTTTTAATGTTCTTTTGTTGTCAAAAGTTGCTTCATAAGTGATGTTGAATGAAAGAATGTATGAGAGGAAATAGAGAAGAAGGGCAGAATGTCAGACGGGCCTGCGTGCCCAATTCTTAACCCTTTGAAAATAAAGACTTATTATTATTATTATTATTATTATTATTATTATTATTATTATTATTATTATTATTCTCCTCGTCCTCCTCCCTCATCCTTCTCCCTTCCCCTCCTTCCTCCTCCCTCATCCTCCTCCCTCATCTCCTCCCTCCCCCTCCCTCCTCCTCCTACCTCTCCTCCCTCTTCCTTTCTCCTCCTCCTCCTAATCCCTGCTCCTCCCTCCTATTCCTCCCTACTCCTCCTGTCAACTCCTCCTCCCTCCTCTTCCCTCCTCCTCTCTCCGCCTATCTCTTCCTCCCTCCTCCTCCTCCCTCCTCTCCCTCCTCCACCTCCCTCTTCCTCCACCCTCCTCCTACTCCTCCTTTTTATTCTTCTGCTGCTGCCGCCGCTCCATTTACCCAAGTTAATTGTTGGGGGAAGATGTAAAGATCTTTCAAGTGCTCTTTCTAATGCTTTTTGTAAGTTGGTCTTCGTTTATCTAAGGTTGTTCTAACTGCAACCAATAAATGATTAGACGGACAGGCAGGCAGACAGACAGAGAGACAGGGAGGGACGGACGGACAGACAGACAGACAGACAGACAGACAGATAGACAGACAGACAGACAGACAGACAGACAGACAGACAGACAGACAGATAGCAGATAGTCGGGAACGGGAGCTTATATGACTACTTATATGAATTAAATGAGATGCTCCCCATTAGGGTCTGGGCGAAGCCGGGCCGGGTCAGACAGACAGCCAGACAGACAGAGAGACAGACAGACAGATAGATAGTCGGGAACGGGAACGGGAGCTTATATGACTACTTATATGAATTAAATGAGATGCTCCACACCATTAGCTTGGCGATGCCGGGCCGGGTCAGACAGACAGACAGACAGACAGACAGACAGACAGACAGACAGACAGACAGTCGGGAACGGGAACGAGAACTTATATGAATAAAATGAGATGCTCCCCTCCAGGGACTGGGCGAAGCCGAGCCGGGTCAGCTAGTGTATATATATATATAACATGAGTGATATTCTCCATGTTCGAGTACAAGTTGCCATGGAATTCGTTTATCCACTGATCAAGTCACGACAAAGCAGACCAGCAACAATCTAACTCTATTTCTCTAACACATCATACTGATCGCTCTAGCTGTGGATGTTTATGTATATATTGTCTGGATGAAAGTACCTATCTGGTAAAGACATACGGATAACGTTTGGCAAGGTGTTGGAGAAGACAGTTGCTGTTACGCTGCAGGAATCCCTGGAAAGGAAATATTTACTCCAAAGAGGATTTTGGAGAGGAAAGGGTGGGTGGGGGGGGGGGGGTGTTACCGGCCAAGAAGACACCTGATCATATGATGCAATATTTGCTTTTAATGTTTATGAAGGGTTACATAAGAGACAGGAAACAAGGCAGCAGCACTGGATCTTGAGGATGCGTATAACAAGTCAGATATTATCTCTTAATACACGCGCTTAAGGAGATGGGTGATAGTTCATGGGTGGTGACTGGATAACAGCTACCCTGCACTCTTGTAGGGTTGTCCTCCGCCTAGGTTCATGGATCTCGTCTCGGAGGCGTGTATTACATCCCTGGGATTACCACAAGCATCGACAATATCCCTGAGCAGTTCAATGTGTACACGGGCCAGATTGCAAGCATCGAATCACCAGGGATTGGAAGGATACTGACATTTGCAGATGATGTCCTTGTGTATAGGCAGGAGAGAGACGGTATACATATGGCGCAGGGCTTGCAGTAAACAGTAAATAAAGTGATCGACTGGTGTACGGAGATGGGCAGTGTCATTAACCCAGATAAGGTGTCCGATTTATGGTGCTCTCTGGACAAAAGTATTGTTAAGGCTGATGTCCCAGGTCTCATAATAAATGACGGAAAGTTTTTTTTTCCGCATATCCTATTACAGGACATCGCTGTCAGCACCAGCATTTTACTACTGTTGTTGATTTCCACTTCTGCTGTAATGCGCTACGCTAAATTTTAACTTGAGTGGACAATCTTTTAGACTGTTATTGCCGTCATCACTGATCTAATTTTAGCTTCACAATGTAATATATCACCTTTCTGCTGTAAACTAAAAACACCCAAACACAAATACTCACGTTGTTTGCATGACCAAAGTCCACCCCAAAATTATTCCATGATCCAGTTCCATATGAATCGAAGTGTCCGACCCCGAGCCATATTCTTCCAGGCTGGCAGGGACGTGGAACGGAAAATCCGTTCGGTATCCTTTTTCGGTATTCCGGATATGACGTCACACAGTGTGTGAGCAATACTGGGAGAAGCAGTCTGAAATAGGAAAGCAATACTGTTTACAAAGTACGGGTATTGATAGACATTTATATGTTCCGACCAGCAACCTAAGGATCTATGATATGAGAGAGCCATCATATTTTGTAGGACTGAATGCACGGGATAAGTGGTCAGACGTTATCTCACTAAAGCGAGACGACGAGCGCAGCTGTCAAACTTTCGTCCGACCGAGCTCATGACCTCACCAGCATAGCTCCCTAGCAACTACGTTAACGCGCCGGCTAGACACTCATACCAGACAGACACATGATGTGTACATTGGTGGACATAGCAGTAGAGACGCTGACATACATGGGACAAAGTGGGTCTCGTGGAAAATCAGGGTGCCTCGCGCTCCAGAATGTCATGGGTTCCTCCCCGAACAGCGCCATTTTAGAAACCGTGTCACAGGGGGCAAACCTGGTGCAATGACATCTAGACTCTCGACTTTCGTACTATTTTAATTTTAGCATGGGACTTGATTTCTGAGATGTAAGTCGACTGACGTGACACCGACCACATGACTAACATAGAGCCGTGACACTGTCCGCATAATTAACAGAGAGCCGTGAGACTGTACACATCATTAACAGAGAACCTTGACACTGTCCGCATCATTAACAGAGAGCCGTGACACTGTCCACATTATTAATAGATAATCGTTGCACTGTCCACATCATTAACAGAGCTCCGTGACACTGTCCACATCATAAACAGAGCTCCGTGACACTGTCCACATCATTAACAGAGCTCCGTGACACTGTCCACATCATAAACAGAGAACTGTGAAACTGTCCACATCATAAACAGAGAACCGTGACACTGTCCACGCCATTAACAGAGCTCCGTGACACTGTCTACATCATTGTCAGAGCTCAGAGACACTGTCCACATCATTACCAGAGAACCGTGACACTGTCCACATCATTAACAGAGCGCCGTGACACTGTCCACATCATTAACAGAGCGCCGTGACACTGTCCACATCATAAACAGAGAACCGTGACACTGTCCACATCATTAACAGAGCTCCGTGACACTGTCTACATCATTGACAGAGCTCCGTGACACTGTCCACATCATTACCAGAGAACCGTGACACTGTCCACATTATTAACAGAGAGCAGTGACACTGTCCACATCATTAACAGAGCGCCGTGACACTGTCCACATCATTAACAGAGAGTCGTGACACTGTCCACATCATTAACAGAGAGCCGTGACACTGTCCACATCATTACCAGAGAACCGTGACACTGTCCACATTATTAACAGAGAGCAGTGACACTGTCCACATCATTAACAGAGCGCCGTGACACTGTCCACATCATTAACAGAGAGCCGTGACACTGTCCACATCATTAACAGAGAGCCGTGACACTGTCCACATCATTAACAGAGAGCCGTGACACTGTCCACATCATTAACAGAGCGCCGTGACACTGTCTACATCATTAACAGAGAGCAGTGACACTGTCCACATCATTAACAGAAGCCGTGACACTGACCACATCATTAACAGAGAGCCGTGATACTCACCACATCATTAACAGAGAGTCGTTGCACTGTCCACATCATTAACAGATGAGCCGTGACACTGACCACATCATTAACAGAGAGCCGTGATACTCACCACATCATTAACAGAGAGTCTTTGCACTGTCCACATCATTAACAGAGCGCCGTGATAATTACCACATCATTATTAGAGAGCCGTGACAGTGATCACATCACAAGTGGACATAATCGACATAAGGTAGTGGACATAGTGGACATAATTTAGTGGACATCGTGGACATAAGGTAGAGAACATAATGGACATTAGGTAGAGGACACAGTGGACATAAAGTAGAGGGCATAGCGGACATAAGGTAATGGACACAGTGGACATAAGGTAATTAACATTAAATAGTGGAAATAGTGAAAATAAGGTACTGGAAATAGTGTACATAAGGTACTGGACATACTGAACATAAGACAATGGACATAGGGAACATAAGACAATAAACATAGGGAACATAAGACAATGGACATAGTGAACATAAGACGATGGACATAGGGAACATAAGGTACTGGACATAGTGAACATAAGACAATGGACATAGGGAACATAAGACAATGGACATAGTGAACATAAGACAATGGACATAGGGAACATAAGACAATGGACATAGTGAACATAAGACAATGGACATAGGGAACATAAGACAATGAACATAGGGAACATAAGACAATGGACATAGTGAACATAAGACAATGGACATAGTGAACATAAGACAATGGGCATAGGGAACATAAGACAATGAACATAGTGAACATAAGAAAATGGACATAGGGAATATAAGACAATGAACATAGAGAACATAAGACAATGAACATAGTGAACATAAGACAATGGACATAGGGAATATAAGACAATGGACATGGGGAACATAAGATAATGGGCATAGGGAACATAAGTCAATGGGCATAAGGAACATAAGACAATGAACATAGTGAACATAAGACAATGAACATAGTGAACATAAGAGAATGAACATAGGGAACATAAGTCAATGGACATAGGGAACATAAGACAATGGGCATAGGGAACATAAGACAATAGACATAGTGAACATAAGACAATGAACATAGGGAATATAAGACAATGGACAGAAGGAACATAAGTCAATGGACATAGTGAACATAAGACAATGGACATAGGGATCATAAGACAATGGACATAGGGAACATAAGACAATGAACATAGGGATCATAAGACAATGAACATATAGAACATAAGACAATGAACATAGGGAAAATAAGACAATGAACATAGGGAACATAAGACAATGAACATAGGGAACATAAGTCAATGGACATAGGGAACATAAGACAATGGGCATAGGGAACATAAGACAATGGACATAGTGAACATAAGACAATGAACATAGGGAACATAAGACAATGGACATAGTGAACATAAGACAATGAACATAGTGAACATAAGACAATGGACATAGGGAACATAAGACAATGAACATAGTGAACATAAGACAATGGACATAGGGAATATAAGACAATGAACATAGGGAACATAAGACAATGAACATAGTGAACATAAGACAATGGACATAGGGAACATAAGACAATGGACATGGGGAACATAAGACAATGGGCATAGGGAACATAAGTCAATGGGCATAAGGAACATAAGACATTGAATATAGTGAACATAAGACAATGAACATATTGAACATAAGACAATAAACATAGGGAACATAAGTCAATGGACATAGGGAAGATAAGACAATGAACATAGTGAACATAAGACAATGGACATAGGGAACATAAGACAGTCGACATAGGGAACATAAGTCAATGAACAAAGGGAACATAAAACAATGAACATATGGAACATAAGACAATGAACATAGGGAACATAAGACAATGAACATTGTCAACATAAGACAATGAACATAGGGAACATAAGTCAATGGACATAGGGAACATAAGACAATGAACATAGTGAATATAAGACAATGGACATAGGGAACAAAAGACAATGAACATAGGGAACATAAGACAATGGACATAGTGAACATAAGTAAATGGTCATTGGGAACATAAGACAATGAAAATAGTGAACATAAGTCAATGGGCATAGGGAATATAAAACAATGAACATAGTGAACATAAGTCAATAGGCATAGGGAACATAAGACAATGAACATAGGGAACATAAGACAATGAACATAGTGATCATAAGTCGATGGGCATAGGGAACATAAGACAATGAACATAGTGAACATAAGACAATGGACATAGGGAACATAAGACAATGAACATAACATAGGGAACATAAGACAATGAACATAACATAGGGAACATAAGACAATGAACATAGTGAACATAAGACAATGGACATAGTGAACAAAAGTCAATTGACATAGGTAACATAAGACAATGAACATAGGGAACATAAGACAATGAACATAGGGAACATAAGACAATGAACATAGTGAACATAAGTCAATGGGCATAGGGAACATAAGACAATGAACATAGTGAACATAAGACAATGGACATAGAGAACATAAGACAATGAACATAACATAATGAACATAAGACAATAAACATAACATAGGGAACATAAAACAATGAACATAACATAGGGAACATAAGACAATGAACATAACATAGGGAACATAAGACAATGAACATAGTGAACATAAGACAATGGACATAGTGAACATAAGACAATGAACATTTGGAATATAAGGAAGAGGCCATAGTGAACATACTTAGTGGCTTTAGTGAAAATAATGCAGAGGCAATAGTGGACATAAGTTAGTTTACTTAGTGGAAATAATTTAGTGGACATAGTGGACGTAAGGTAGTGGACATAGTAGACGTAAGGTAGTGGACATAGTGGACATAAGGTAGTGGACATAGTGGACGTAAGGTAGTGGACATAGTGGACGTAAGGTAGTGGACATAGTGGACGTAAGGTAGTGGACATAGTGGACGTAAGGTAGTGGACATAGTGGACATAAGGTAGTGGACATAGTTGGCATTTGGTAGAGTCTATAGTGGACATAACGTACCAACCCATTAATTATATAAACGAATCGGCCCTGGAGTGGTCATTTCTTCAATATCTCGCTAATCGTTCCTGGAGAATGCTAATCGCCTTCATTCATCAAGACCTTGTTTAGACTAGGTCCACTTGCGTGTTCATGTCAATAATCAAATCCCTTTCGATGTGAATTCAAACACATCATCACCTATCACCATGCCAGCGTGATAGTCCCTTCACTAGCAAGGTCCCTTATGGGGAGAGGTTGCGCTACTAGAGCCCCCAAAGGTGAAATGTTGCGCTACTAGAGTCCCCTAGGGGGAGAGGTTGCCCTACCAAAGTCTCCTAAGGGAGAGGTTGCTCTACCAAGATCCCTTAAGGGGAGAGGTTGCACTAGGAAGTTCCCCTAGGGGTAGAGGTTGCATTAGCAATGTCCAATAGGGGGAGGGTTGCACTAGCAAGGTCCCTTAAAGGGAGAGGTTGCACTAGCAAGGTCCGCTAGGGGGAGAGTGAAAATGCCTGAATAAGTTCTGAGGTTCGGGGTAGTGTGTGACACAATCCACATCATATCCACGTCAAATACGTCTAATGGACGTATAGTTAAAGCCTCTTAAATTTAGTAAACAAAGTTAATGTTATCACAAGCGCACTTTCTGGAGGCGTGCATACAGGTAGAGTGAGCAGTGCCCAACTACTGGTGTTTGAGAGCTGAACACAGGAAAGATCGGCAGGTGGTCGTGATTGAGCCAACGTGTGTATTATTGGAGTCTGCTCAAGAGAGCAAGTGACTTGAAGTGGTGAGTTCACGGTGTGCATATCTGATTGTAAGTTGTGGACACAGTTACTGACAACATGGACTTAATTACTGACACCATGGACACAATTACTGACAACATGGACACAATTACTGACAACATGGACACAATTACTGACAACATGGACACAATTACTGACAACATGGACACAATTACTGACAACATGGACACAAATACTGACACAATAGACACAATGATTCACACAATCGACACATTGAATGACACCATAGACACATCCCCAGGCTGGGAATGGTGTGGTTGAGGGCATATGTTGGGAGGACGTGGAGGGAGGACATGGAGGGAGGACATTGAGGGAGGACATGGAAGGAGGACATGGAGGGAGGACATGGAGGGAGGACATGGAGGGAGGACATGGAGTGGGGACATGGAGGGATCTGCAGAAAATACCAACAGACAGGACGGCTGGGAATGGTGTGGTTGAGAGCATATGTTAGGAGGACATGGAGGGAGGACATGGAGGGAGGAAATGGAGGGAGGACATGAAGGGAGGAAATGGAGGGAGGACATGGAGGGAGGAAATGGAGGGAGGAAATGGAGGGAGGAAATGGAGGGAGGACATGGAGGGAGGAAATGGAGGGAGGAAATGGAGGGAGGAAATGGACGGAGGAAATGGACGGAGGACATGGAGGGAGGAAATGGAGGGAGGACATGGAGGGAGGAAATGGAGGGAGGACATGGAGGGAGGAAATGGAGGGAGGACATGGAGGAAGGACATGGAGGGAGGACATGGAGGGAGGAAATGGAGGGAGGAAATGGAGGGAGGACATGGACGGAGGAAATGGAGGGAGGACATGGAGGGAGGAAATGTAGGGAGGACATGGAGGGAGGAAATGGAGGGAGGAAATGGAGGGAGGACATGGAGGGAGGACATGGAGGGAGCTGTAGGAGATAGTCAAAGTTGGGCATTGTTTGGTTGAGTTCATATGCCCTAACAGGGAATACGGGGTTGAAGTAGAAGGAGGAAATGAACACACAATCTGTCGAGCCAGAAAACATACATGGAAATGAACCCAATATCTTTCGATTCAGACGCGAACGCTCTACCTCTAAAGTATCCCCCGATATAAGTACATAATTACAAGCCAATGAACAACCTACCTGTATACATGTTCCATGGCGCCCCTGAACAGCAACAAGAACTAATCCCACTTCTACTCACAATAGTTAGGTATAAACATCAACCAACATATTGCACCAAATGCATTTGCTGTGAGGTTAAATACCCTTGCCTGACGCCAGAACCAACGCTTTATCGAACTACAACTACATCTCATTTGTCCTTTTTTTCATTTTTGAATTTCACATCTCCCCTCCCCATCCCCCTCTCCCCGAAATAATGACTGGAAATTAAGAAGGCAAGACAGCTGATTAATTAACTAGTAGGTGCCTCCCAAATTTTCTACCAGAAAATCTACAGCATTTTGAGGTCTTGTGTGTGTATTTAATTAACTTATCGACCCGTACCTGGGGATTCGATAATTATCAATCGACGTTTTTTTGTAAGTTCAGTTAAAATTAGTTACCTATTGACTCGTGTACACTGATAATTAGTATATTTAGCCAACTAACTGTAGTATTGATCAAGCTAACATAATACTTAGTTAGTCAGCCAGTCAGACAGTCAGTCAGTCAGTCAGTCAGCCAGCCAGTCAGTCAGCCATTCATTCGGCCAGCCAGCCAGTCAGCCAATCAGTTAGTTAGCTAGTTAGGTAGTTGGTTAGTTAGTTAGTTAATCTGTTGGAGTATCATCCTTGCACTCCGGACATGCCCATAATTGCTCAGATCCTCCCTCCAACATATGCATCATCGTCCGTCGGCTATAGTACCAGTTCTGTGTTGGTGGACAAGATCACTCATTTGCCGATGTGCCTCTCATGTCTGGACGTGTCACATTTTACCCCTTAGTCTCTCATTTAACACGATAATACTGGATTAGTTGATTTGAACCCAATGTTGCCATAGCTAGCATGAGAACACTGGATTAGTTAACTTGACACTAATGTTGTTCAAGCTCACACGAGAACACTGGATTACAGGGGGGTGGGGGGCCTTTCAAATGAAAAACGTAAATGTGTGTGTGTGTGTATGTGTGTGTGTGTGTGTGTGTGTGTGTGTGTGTGTGTGTGTGTGTGTGTGTGTGTGTGTGTGTGTGTGAATATAGTCTTAAAAAGTAAATAACAATTGTATCATTTTTCGGTGTTGTCACCACTGTGTTTAATGCAAGTCCTCCAGCGCCGATAAAGTGCTTGGGTTCCTGTAGACAAACATTATCTTGGTCGCATGTTTAACCACTCATGCACCGCCTGCTGTACCTCTTCATCGAAACGAAAAGTTTTGGAACTTCCTACAGCACTCATATACTTATTGGACTGACAGGCATGCATCACCACACTGCACCGTCATTCACCGATGAACTTCTATAGTTTCACCCCTTCTCTGATTTAAAAAAAAAACGGACATCAGAGCGCTGCTCCTCTTTGGTGCATGTCAAAAGTGGGGCGACCATCTTTAAATGTCCTTATAACTTCACCGTGTTTGTCTGCACTGTGATGTCACGTGCTAACACTCTTGACATCCTTAACACTACATTGATATGTTACCAGACAATGGCATAGTCATTGTAATTTCTATCACACTTTTAAGGGTGTCATTTGAAGCACCCTCGTAGTTAACTTGGCGGTAAATAAAAGACTCTTCTCCCCGCACTGAGGCGGGCCCTATAATTGTAAACACCAACCAGAACTGGATGGGAGCTGTTCTCATTATTTCGCTAGCTGCTTTTGACTTCCAGAACAAGTTCTGGTACCACGTGCGGCCTACTAGACCTGAGGCCCGGGTACCACATGAGGCTAACTAGACCTGGGGCCTGGGTACATGTGAGGCTGGCTAGACCTGGGGTCAGGGTACATGTGAGGCTGGCTAGACCTGGGGCCCGGGTACCACGTGAGGCTGACTAAACCTGGGGCCCGGGTACCACGTGAGGCTGGCTAGACCTGGAGCAAAGGTACCACGTGAGGCTGGCTAGACCTGGGGCCAGGGCACATGTGAGGCTGGCTAGCCCTGGGGCCAGGGTACCATGTGAGGCTGGCTAGGTCTGGGGCCTGCGTACATGTGAGGCTGGCTAGACCTGGGGCCTGGGTACCATGTGAGGCTGGCTAGACCAGGGGCCTGGGTACCATGTGAGGCTGGCTAGACCTGGAGCCCGGGTACCACGTGAGGCTGGCTAGACCTGGGGCAAAGGTACCACGTGAGGCTGGCTAGACCTGGGGCCCGGGTACCACGTGAGGCTGGCTAGACCTGGGGCCCGGGTACCATGTGAGGCTGGCTAGACCTGGGGCCCGGGTACATTTAGAAGAATATCCGCGCCTCAATGAGGATTCGAACACATGACACCGGGCCTGCAGGCAAGCGTGCTAATCAATGTGCTACTGCGACCTCCACATCGAGCGAACGGACCAACTTTATTTTCTAATGGTCGATATTTGGGCACCCAGGCCCGTCTGACATTGTGCCATTCAGATTGCTTAGTCTACTTGCCTGAAACATTGCATACCTTTCTGCCTGGATACCCTGTCTGTCTGTCTGAATACCTGCGTAGCTGTCTGCCTATCTACATGATGAAGGCTTGTCGGTGAAACCAACAGCCGGATTTTCTGGCCATACACCCTCCTCCCCCCCCCCCCCCCCCACATCTCTCCGAGTGGAACCTCACACTGGAAATGTGAGTATGTTTTCACCAGGTCTTCCAATTGCTCTTTCTCCATGTACAATTGTGGTTGTTGGAACAAATCTCCTGCACATTTAAATGATACCGGAGTGTTGTGGAGGACAGGATCGCTGTCGAGTGTTCCGCGTGCACTGTTTGTTACCGGAGAACCGTTGAACTTGACAGAGATCACTATGTTTAGTTAGCACCTCGCTCGGGCCACTTTTCTCACTCTCATTGGAGGTCTTGAACCGATTTCGAGCAGGGTTCTTTTGCACTCTCACTTCTTCGATAAGCTAATATCGTCTGCGAACTGGCTATCCCCCCCCCCCCCCACACACACACACTTCCGCCAAATATACGCAGGCAAGGAACTTACACTGTCTAATCGAACTGTCCTAGGTTCTGGTCCAGCGGTATTTGTGTCTGGTCGTTCTCTAATATGTGAGACAAAAGCTATCAAGTTTTCCCCATCCCGACTTGTTTCAATCATCATCATCATCATGTGCCATGCCGATAAGCGTGGGCGGTCATGTTTCGCCATCTCACGCGATCACCAGCGTCGTGGAACAGCTCTGTGTTCTTGTCTCGTGTACCATACCACATTGCCAATCCATCCAGGTATTTACTTATCTGCCTTCCCCTTGTTATTTTTTTCCCTATATCTTGCCAGTTATCACCAAGTTATCTAATTTATTTCTTCTCATAACGTGGCCAAAATATTGTGACTGTCTTCGTTTAATTTCTTTAATGAGTTTACGGTTTTAATTTGTCTCTTGTATGACTTGGTCATTAGTTTTTGTGTCTGTCCATGATATTCTTTGCATTTTCTTCAGAAACCACATTTCCACAGCCATCAGATGTTTCTCAGCTTGTCTGCTCAGTATCCACGCTTCACATCCATACAAAAGTACAAGTTATATCTAGCACTTCGACACTCTTTTTCTCGTTGCAAATGATATCTTTTTATTGGTCAGTATGTTTTCCATCTTGCAAAAGACTAGCTTCGCCATGGCGATTCTTGTTCAAGGCATCTCCCATCAGATGTTATGACTGTTCCGAGATATTTGTACCGATTTACTTGTATATTGCATTGTGGTATTTCTTTCTTCCTAGTGATAGCACGAAGATGAGAGATTAGAAGGAGCAGAATAAAGGTCAGAGAGGGGAAGGAAGAGAGGTGTAAAGAATAAATAATGAAGAATTGATAGATAAAGATTGTCCGTTTTCCGGTCGTAGAGATAACCACTGATATGTGATTACCCTTGGTTTTATCTACCAACCTCACAAGTATACAGGTATGAAGGTCACGAATACAACACTACCCTAACGGACAATAGTACAGGCACTCAAAAGAATAAGCTAACACTGAATCAAGTTTATTTGCTTCTCAAAAGACATTACAAAGTAGACAAAATATCGTGCGAAAACAATTCAAATTATTATGGGAAAATGCTGTCAGATAACTAGCATCAAGAGAATACCATCAAACTAAGGAATTGCAAATAAACCAATAACTAGACACATATCGATCAGAGGAATATAATAAGGAAGTGCGCAAATCTGACAAGGAAGTATATAAGTCTAATAAGGATGCACACACACGAACTACCACCGTCAAATGACCACCTACTAGTTTACCCAGGCAATCGATCAAGCGACAACCTGAAAATTAAACAAAAAGACACCCTTGACTATGTGAACAGCATCATCGGGTGTCGTCAACCTACTGCTCACCCTTGTCTTCAGCTACGTGTATTGACATCTGGTCAGTGATATTCCATCACTGCCTGGGCGGTCGTACACCATCAACCAGTGTCCCCTGATGCCAACATCAACCCATAATCCCCCAAACACTTTACCAAGTTTAATAATCATGTGACATTAATACAATACCCACGCCGACACTGACAGCCTTCCCACAGCGGACAGACACATATAACTCGGCAGTGGGACAACCCTAGACAACAACTCCTGATCCGCATGCTCACACCGGCCGGTTTTCCCCGCACCGAACACATAACACGACAGCTGATAACTGGACACCACATTTTAACAGCTGTACCAGGTAACCCCCAACAACAACATTTCTGCACCCGAGGCTGACAACACAACACACTAGTGACATGTACTGGCGTCATGTCTCTTTATCATTGGCGCCATCATCGTCCTCAACAGCATGTATTAATATTATACATACTTATATATATGCATTCTCAACAACATAAATTCCCCCTGTCCTTAATCACAAAACAATCAACACATAATAAACATAGCTATTGATCAATAATGACTTCAGCTCCCCTCATGCATCGTCTATATGTAACCTAAGTCATGAACCCCTACGCCTCATCACCACTGTGTATATCATAGCCATTATTAATAACAACATAAATCTACATCATCAACAATATCATTGCAGCTTGGTACCCCAACAACAATCATAAGACAACAAGGTGGGACACAAATACTGCCCAAAAATCACATATATGAAATGCCCTTTTACACTAAAACTCCTGCAATCATTATAATCTTTTGCAGTACATAAGTCCACTCATGATTAACGATCATTATGGGCCGTCAACATCGACTACCTAAACCCACACAGTTATTAACACAAACCCATGTTGACAACATAGACTAATATCACACCTAACAACATCTTAACCATGATAATTGATCAACGTGCATCTTCATCCATTCCCGCAGTATAGTCCATCGTCGTTACTAGCCAACCTTCTTCAATATTCAGTCCTTGAAGTATGGACTCAACTGTCCTTTTCTTTACCCCAGATATTCTCACAACCAGTCTGTAACGTTTATATCCAAAGGCATTCCTGTTCCCTTCAGCTCACTTAGTGCGCGTCCACGCCTCCAGTTGTATACCACCATTCCCCATCTATCCTTATTCTATCTATTCCCCATCTCGCCTTATAGTATTAAAGCCATTTAAACCTTTTATTCCCGATTTTCCGTGAAGATCCGAACCCGCGACTTTAAATTCGCAGGGCGATACTGTCTTTCGCGCTAATCATAACAGAGCCTGACCCCGATTTCCCCTCTGCTACACAACACTGCTTTATTTTCTTCACAGGCCTGTTCCGGGTCCGTTTAATTGCAGTAGCCAGCTGGTCCCATTGTTTGGTTTGACCTAGTGGTCGCTTCTCAGTCGCCTGATAGACCCGATCTCGGCGTTTGTTTATATTATTGCTGTAGCCTTTCGTTCCATATTTACATGTTGCACTCGCCTAGTTCTCATTAATTGTGTACGCCTAATTGCTTGGTTACATATACATACATAGTTTATCGACACTCAGCTAATCTAATCGATTAATATGACTCCCATCACTCTATTTCAGCCATTTAAATATAGGTCATTTGCAGGACGTCGCATCCAGTCCTGCTCTTTGCCGGGTCGTGGTTCCTTTAGCGGGTTAATGTTCAGTAGTTTGTCAATGCTCCCTGGTTTAGCCTGTTATTATAGCTAGGTAGTTAGATACGGGTCCGTTACAGAATGTCGCAGTCAATCCTAGCTTTCACTGACCGCTCACGATTCCTCGGTAAATTTATCCACGGTAGCTTGCCATTGCTTTCTAAACCTAAGTACCATTACCGCGCCCGACTATAGACTAACAGGTATACAAATTAATCTTAATCAACTTACGTAAGAGTCCTGTCCAGTGGATAATTGCTCGCCTGCTTACGGGTGCTTTGGTCTGATCACCGCCCGTCTCAGAGTGATTTCGCTACTTTCCAATAAAGTCAGGCTCCTTCCAACTTTGTTCGACGCAGTTCTCTGGATGATCCCATCAAACGTGTGTCCTCTTAGCCCACTCTAGTCGCGTGTGACTTTCCTTAATGATTGCAATTGACAGCAGCAATCAATAGTTTCTTTAAGGCGGTTCTTTTTCCAACACTTAAGTCCGTGCTTCCTTTGGTCCTCGGGTATATCTGCCCGACCAGAGTTTCCAAAGCCTTCTTGGTCTCAACAGCCTTTGAGTATCTGCACTCGGCCGTCTAAAATCTGCTTATCTCCCCAACTGCTTGCTGTACTGCGTAAAAATCCCGCTCGATTTGGCGGTACTTTCTGGCATCACGTGACGTCGCTCCTCCCTGCCGTGATGGTCACCAATCAGTACCTCGCGTACTCTGACTAATTTGCATACTCACTCTGCATTAACCCAAATCAACATTTCTAGCTGGAGTTCACGGCCAAGTTCATGGTCCTGAGTTCATGCACTTTTTCCCGCTACCATAAACTTTGGGAGTATGGCGTTATTCTGACAGCCAAGGTCACTTCCAATGCCGCCTGTACCCATACATTCTGCTGCCCCCAAAGTTCACCATTGTCCCTCTGACAGCCTGAATCCAAAGTGTACATTACATCTGGCACTCCTATCCCTGAGAAACTGCTAGTCAACAATAGCAGGTGACCTTGACCCAGCAATGCACTCCCGCTCAAACTGGTCCTTGAACTTTGTTTCACAAAAGTATTCCAGTCCATGTTCTCCCGGTAAGCTTGGGCGATTTTGCGAAAAGCATTTTCCATACTGTCTCATACCCACCTACCAAAATTTGATGGGTCCCACCATCAATATAGCGTCATCCCTCCTTGAGATCGAAGCCCTGGCTCCGCATCTGACATCCCTCATAAACAATATTGGACGCCTAAAGGGAAAGCTCTTTTTGGAACATCCACCCCAAATAATAATAATAATAAAAAATACTGGTTGCATCCCCTGCTCTCCCAGTGCATAAGGCAGTTAAAACTTGTTCGTCTTCTGACGTGCATCGCAACAACATAGTAACCAAGTAATATTATCAATAAAAAGAGTTCAATACTTGGCATGCCGGGGATTCCCCCAGACAACAAAATCATACATCAAAGGGTGCACATAAAGACACCAAAATGAAAACAATATCAACAATATCAACTACTTACAGAGCTACTTCCCACTGTAACGAAAAAAAAAATCAATGTGCAAAATCAAGGTGCACAACGATGCTCATGTCTGAAAACCATAACAAGCTATCCCCTTATTCACGGGGAACACTCCGTTTTTTAGAGAGCCACAGAGACAATTCGAATCATACTCCACATGAAACAACCACGTCATACCTCGCTAACACTTATGAGACAGTATGGAAATTGGTTTTCACATACCGCCTAAGTTTACCGGGGAAATATAACCTGGAATATTTTTGAAACCGACAGTTCAAGAACCAGAATTGTTTTTAAAATAGTTAGAGGTTGAGCGGGAGGGCATGACCGGATAGCGGCAAGGCCATCTTCCATTGTAACTAGTGGTTTCTCAGGGATAGGAACGCCGGATGTAATGTACACGTTGGGTTCAAGCTGTCAGATGGACAACGACAAACTTTAGAGGCAGCATAATTTATGAGTACAGGCGGCATTGGAAGTGACCTTGGCTGTCAGAATAGAACGCCATACTCCAAATTTATGGTGGCGGGAAAAAGTACATGAACTCAGGACCTTGAACTTCAGAGACAATGTAGATTTGGGTTAATGATATGATGGTAGTATGCAAATTAAGAAGGTACGCGAGGTACTGATTGGATGACCGTAGCGAGATGAGAGAAGCATGATCACGTTATTCAAGAAAGGCGCCAACTCGAGAAGCAATATATACTTTAGGATCCAGTCAGTTTGGAGGGTGAACAGGAGAGAGTTGGTCAGTCGAGAGTGGACTCCGGGAGCGGCGGGGGCCTGGGCCCTCTTGTGGCAGCCCAAGGAACATAGTAACAGGACTTCAGAAATTGTGGCTAATCCGTGCCCAAGTCTGTATAGTATCTGGAGGAGGAGGAAGTGAAGGAAGACGGACAAGCGCCCATGCTAGAACTCGTCTGAATCACTGATAGGAGTGAGAACGACTAAGGATCTGTGAACGGAACCTACCCAAGGCAGATAAGCCAAAGAAGGAAAAGACACGCAGAGTCCGAGGGTCGCTGAAGTGCAAGAAAGCCACTTGAGTTAAGAGGACCGCTAGCTAAGGAGACCGCTAAGTTAGTTGCAGATGATGGCTGACGTCAGATAGGACAACGAATAGCCGGAGACCCTGCAATCGGAACCACACAGGAGACTAAGGTCAATCGGAATCACACAAGAGATTAATGTCAAACATGGCTGGAAAACGGGTGGGATCCACGACAAACGAGAAGTTGAAGAGAGCAATTATATTTCAAATATGGAACCCAGAAGGACAACGGGACGACAGAAGAAGAATACATTGTCTGGGTAAACTAGAAACACCCAAGCATACCGGGCATACTTGACTAAACATATATTCATCTGAACAAAATAATCCCTGGGTATATGGATTGATGGATCAATCTATGGATCAATGGGTATTTGGGCTAAATACATGGACCACTAATAAGCCTACGGAAAGATAGTTACGAAACAAAGGCCGGTGTAATTCCTAGCTTTAGTTCTTTACTTGATGCAGTTAGTAGGTGATTGTAGGTAGTATTTCTCTAACATCTGGTTGCATAGTTTATTATATTATCTACCTCCACCTGGTGACGTCATGCGGTATTGTGTTGTTATTGGAGTCGATTATGCATAGATGTCCCTGCAATGCATGTACTGATTACTCTATGCGATTATGTTGTAGATTGTCACTCTGTTATTGTTCAGAAGGAAATAAATATATGATTGAGTTGTCTTTTATTTCGACTTGTCAGTCTGAAGTAATATAAGTAGAGTAGCTTAGTGACCTTGTAAGGCTGTAATCTCTTCTATAGCCTGATATCATACACCACGAGACATTGATGGTGCAATAGTAATTAACTATTGTTCTCACGCGGAGACACGAACCTACATCTGTCGTATCCCTTACTCTCATCCTCTTTCTCCTTCTCTCTTTCTCTCCCCCTTATTTCCTTATTATCAAAGATAGTGCGTTGTAGACAGAGTTCGACTGAGGAACGAACTTTTAGGCTTCACACTATTCATATCATTTCCCTCAGACATCATCTTCTTTCCCTTCTCTCTCCTCCCCCCTCCTCTCTCTTCTTCCTCTTCTTTTCTCGCTGTCACAAAAATGGCGTCGTCTGGCAAGGATTGTTTCCAGAATAATCTGGGATTCCTATTGTAGTCCAGGAGTTCCCAGAATATTCCATGTGAACTTTGTCTCTGTGGTGTCATGTTATAATATATTAAGATCGTATACGTTTCGTAGAACTGTCGCTTACAGTCAGTAGTTTGTTGTTGCTGGTTCGATAGTTGTCTCAGTATGTGCTCCTTTACTAGGCTACTTATCTCATAGCTGGTTGGTAAATTGTCTGAACTATCTGTCGGCGAGGTTTCTACTAAGTCTGTTCAGTTAGAAACTCTTGTGTAAAGTACACCGGCCATACCCACTTTGCTACAAGAACAACGGCAAAACCTACTACAACAAAATACCCAGGGATAGCCAACTCAGAAGGAGAGTCAGCGCAGCGGAATCTGTAAGAAATGAGCTCAGACAACAGCTGATCAGTGCAAGTCAACGTACGGGTGGCCTTATCTTGTTATCGTTAAAGGACCAAGGTCCTAATGTCAGTGCACGTTAAAGACTAACTCACTGATTGAAGGGTATCACAATAAAATACCCCACCTTTATACAAAGGTCAACCATTCTTCGTCCAGGAAGTCAGAGTCATGATTGACGACAGGGTATGGCAAGTGAAACCCAGAGCCAAGCAAAGTAAAAGAACAATTCCCACACCTGATATGCAGAGCATGCCAAGCCTGTGGCTGTACGGGGACGAGTGTGACTTAGTTTGTCGGGAAGGCAGCTGTTTGCCTGGCTGAACTCAATACGTCTGGTGGCAGTGGCAACCTCTGAAGCCATCAGAACAGTATGCCCCCCACCCTTTTTTTCTGCAGAAGAGAACAGCGCAAGACAGGCTGTGCCGAACGTTACCAATGGCACATGTGGTGCACCAGAAATGCACACAGGAACAATTAGATCACCAAGCGGGGTTGTTCCCCTTTGTTTTATGCAGTGAGTTAATTATGACTGTTGTGAAGAGACAGATGACAGTGTCACTCGTGGTAGTTAGAAAATCCCTTCCTTAGATGCTGGTACATGTTTGTTGTTAATGTGAAGGGACATGGCGAAGAATAAATGTTAGAGCATGATGTCCTAGAATTGGGCACACATTTTTTGTCAGAGTTATTTTAGCGTCAAGAGAATAGGGCATGATGTCCAAGAACTGGGCATACCATTTTTTTCAGAGTTATTTCAGCGCCAAGACAATTGAGCACGATGTCCAACGACTGGGCGCACATTTTTTTTTAATGTCAAATGCTGTTTCATGATATATGTTTGGTTTGTTTCTATGGCCACTAAATATTGTTTACTTACAGTTGGGGCTGATTTTTTTTGTGTACATCGGCGGTGATTGTGAAGATCGCAGCTTCAGGCTGATGTGTCCTTGCGATTAGGGGGGAAGTGATTATTTTATTATGTGTGGTGAACAGGCATTTGCCTGTGGGGTCATAGGAATTGTTACAATGTTTTTGTTTTTCAAATTCAAGGATGACTACAGATGTCCTAGTGGGTAGCACCGATGTGAATTTGATTTTTGGTTTTGTTGTTGTTACAGGGGAGTGGCATATTAAGTGAATGCCTATCTTGACATTGTTTTATTAATTTTGGTGCCCCTAAGTATTGCACCCATTGATTGATGATTTTGTTTTCTGGGGAATCCCCAGCATGCAAGGGACTGAACTGTCTTTATTAATAATATTAGTTGGTTACTATATTGTTGTGATGCACGTCAGAAGACGTACAAGTTTTAACTGCCTTGTGCACTGGGAGAGCAGGGGATGCAACCAGTATTTTATTATTATTATTATTATTATTATTATTATTATTTGGGGTGGAAGTTCCAAAAAGAGTTTTCCCCTTAGGCGTCCAATATTGTATATGAGGGATGTCAGATGCGGAGCCAGGGCTTCGATCTCAAGGAGGGATGACGCTATATTGATGGTGGGACCCATCAACTTTTGGTAGGTGGGTATGAGACAGTATGGAAATTGGTTTTCACATACCGCCTAAGTTTACCGGGGAAATATAAATTGGAATATTTTTGAAACCGACAGTTCAAGAACCAGAATTGTTTTTAAAATAGTTAGAGGTTGAGCGGGAGGGCATGACCGGATAGCGGCAAGGCCATCTTCCATTGTAACTAGTGGGTTCTCAAGGATAGGAACGCCGGATGTAATGTACACGTTGGGTTCAAGCTGTCAGATGGACAACGGCAAACTTTAGAGGCAGCATAATTTATGAGTACAGGCGGCATTGGAAGTGACCTTGGCTGTCAGAATAGAACGCCATACTCCAAATTTAAGGTGGCGGGAAAAAGTACATGAACTCAGGACCATGAACTTCAGAGACAATGTAGATTTGGGTTAATGATATGATGGTAGTATGCAAATTAAGCAGGGTACGCGAGGTACTGATTGGATGACCGTAGCGAGATGAGATAAGCATGGTCACGTGATTCAAGAAAGGCGCCAACTCGAGAAGCAATATATACTTTAGGATCCAGTCAGTTTGGATGGTGAACAGGAGAGAGTTGGTCAGTCGAGAGTGGACTCCGGGAGCGGCGGGGGCCTGGGCCCTCATGGGGCAGCCCAAGGAACATAGTAACAGGACTTCAGAAATTGTGGCTAATCCGTGCCCAAGTCTGTATAGTATCTGGAGGAGGAGGAAGTGAAGGAAGACGGACAAGCGCCCATGCTAGAACTCGTCTGAATCACTGATAGGAGTGAGAACGACTAAGGATCTGTGAAGTGAACCTACCCAAGGCAGATAAGCCAAAGAAGGAAAAGACACGCAGAGTCCGAGGGTCGCTGAAGTGCAAGAAAGCCACTTGAGTTAAGAGGACCGCTAGCTAAGGAGACCGCTAAGTTAGTTGCAGATGATGACTGACGTCAGATAGGACAACGAATAGCCGGAGACCCTGCAATCGGAACCACACAGGAGACTAAGGTCAATCGGAATCACACAAGAGATTAATGTCAAACATGGCTGGAAAACGTGTGGGATCCACGACAAACGAGAAGTTGAAGAGAGCAATTATATTTCAAATATGGAACCCAGAAGGACAACGGGACGACAGAAGAAGAATACATTGTCTGGGTAAACTAGAAACACCCAAGCATACCGGGCATACTTGACTAAACATATATTCATCTGAACAAAATAGTCCCTGGGTATATGGATTGATGGATCAATCTATGGATCAATGGGTATTTGGGCTAAATACATGGACCACTAATAAGCCTACGGAAAGATAGTTACGAAACAAAGGCCGGTGTAATTCCTAGCTTTAGTTCTTTACTTGATGCAGTTAGTAGGTGATTGTAGGTAGTATTTCTCTAACATCTGGTTGCATAGTTTATTATATTATCTACCTCCACCTGGTGACGTCATGCGGTATTGTGTTGTTATTGGAGTCGATTATGCATAGATGTCCCTGCAATGCATGTACTGATTACTCTATGCGATTATGTTGTAGATTGTCACTCTGTTATTGTTCAGAAGGAAATAAATATATGATTGAGTTGTCTTTTATTTCGACTTGTCAGTCTGAAGTAATATAAGTAGAGTAGCTTAGAGACCTTGTAAGGCTGTAATCTCTTCTATAGCCTGATATCATACACCACGAGACATTGATGGTGCAATAGTAATTAACTATTGTTCTCACGCGGAGACACGAACCTACATCTGTCGTATCCCTTACTCTCATCCTCTTTCTCCTTCTCTCTTTCTCTCCCCCTTATTTCCTTATTATCAAAGATAGTGCGTTGTAGACAGAGTTCGACTGAGGAACGAACTTTTAGGCTTCACACTATTCATATCATTTCCCTCAAACATCATCTTCTTTCCCTTCTCTCTCCTCCCTCCCTCCTCTCTCTTCTTGAACATGTTTACCAACTTCCTGATCCGGATGATGCACTAGCTTACTGGACAAAGGCAGTATACAATGTATTTGATAAACATGTGCCAGTCAAAGAAGTTCGAGTCAAGAATCAACATAAGTCCCCGTGGGTCACTAGCGAAGTTCTCGAAATCATGAGAGAACGAGATACAGCACACAAAAATAAAGATTTTATCAATAACCGCAGACTAAGAAATAAAGTTAAATATGAAATTCGTAGGATAAAGAAAGATCATTTCAAAAATTTAATTGTAGATAAATCAAATAATACAAATATATGGAAGGCTATTAACTCGCTAACCAACAAGAAACACACTTCAGAGTCAGCAATACCAAACTCTATAACATGCGAGGATTTCAGTTACTTCTTTCAATCAGAAATAGAGAATCTAAAGTCCTCAATACCAGACTCAGTATGTAATTTAAGTTCACTGTCATCATTCTGTGAAGGGAAGTGCTCTAGAAATATTCCCTCTGAGCTTCCCTTGATGTCTGTTGCAGAAGTATATAAATATCTCTCAAATCTCAAAGCAACAAATTCAGAAGGCCTAGATGGTATCAGTAATATAATTCTTCGGTGTGCTGCACCTATTATTAGTGAGTCCTTAACGTTCATATATAACCAGTGCCTATCCAAAAACTACTTTCCATCTGCCTTTAAAGTTGCTAAAGTGTATCCTCTACTTAAAAATGGCTCAACTGATATTAGCGTCTTGGGTAATTATAGACCTATTTCCTTACTATCGTCGCTATCAAAGCCATTAGAAAAACGCATGTATAAAATAACACTACATCATTTAATTAACAACGATCTAATAATGGACAGTCAATCTGGGTTTCGACCTAAATATTCTTGCCATAGTGCCCTTACAAAAATGACCGATAACTGGCATCTTTGTATCAACAATGGCAACATTTGTGGAGCAGTATTTGTAGACTTTAAAAAGGCCTTTGATATGGTAGATCATGATATTTTAATTAGAAAATTAAAACACATGAAGACTAGCACCAATATGGTGAACCTAATTACGTCATTTTTATCAGACAGACAACAAGTAGTGTCCTTCAATAACTGTCTATCAAGACCCACACAACTTAATTTTGGGGTGCCTCAGGGCTCAATACTAGGTCCGCTGCTTTTTGCAGTGTATATTAACGATCTTCCTTTATACCTCAATACTTCGTGTGATCTATTTGCGGATGACTGCACTATTTACACAAGTTAAGAGAGCCTTTGTGACTTAGAGAGCTCTTTACAAAACGATCTTGACAACCTTAGTAGATGGAGCAATGAAAATCGCATGTTAATTAACATCGACAAAACTAAATCCATGCTAATAACGACCAGACAAAAACTACAGACGCTAGCCATAACTGGGACACCGCTCGAGCTCCACGTGGACACGTTACCTATAATTAATGTAAATGAACATAAAACATTAGGTCTTTTAATTGACAGACATTTAAACTGGAGCCCTCATGTTCACGCCCTTACCAAGAGAATAGCACAAAAAGTTTACCAACTTGCTAAAATTCAACACTTTTTGGATGAAAGCACACGTAAAATATTCTATGCACCCTATATCCAATCACCTCTCGATTATTGTTCCACAGTCTGGGATGGCTGCCCTAAATCTAATATGAAACGATTGTGTTCGCTTCAAAACCGCGATATACGTCTAGTTTCTAGCATAAAGCACGTTGAAAGTAATAAATTATACAGCCATCTAAGACTTCTACCACTTCAAAAGCGCTTCCTTTTTAACAAAGCCAAATTAGTGAATAAAATTATATCTGAAAATACGCCAGAGTATCTTCTACCGTTAATTCAATCTAATGCAATGAACAGTAAGCGCTTAAATTTATTACAGCTTCCTAAGCCTAGATTGGACTTATACAAAACTTGTTTCGCATATTCTGGTGCTCACTTGTGGAATAGCCTTCAACCAGAACTGAAAACACCAATGAGTCCCTACACATTCAACCGAAAACTCTTTCAATACTTACTTCATACCGACTATATGCCTCCATAAGTCACCTACTAGTATCATTTTTCCACTATCATTCTTCACTGTATGTGTGTGAACGAGACAGTGGGTGAGAGAGTGAGTGAGAAAGAGTGTGAGTGGAAGAATTAGTATGAGTGAGAGTGAGAGAGTATGCATGCGCATGTGCCTGAGTGAGTGTAAAAGTGAGTGAGTGTGTGGACATATGTGTGAGAGATTTAGTTAGAGAATGAGTGAATCTGAGAGAGTGGGTGTGCTGTGTGTCTGCCTGTCTGTGTGATAGAGTGTGAAAGTTAGTGAGTGAGTGTGAGTTAGAGAGTCATAGAGTAAATGAGTGAGTAAGGGAGCGTGAGTGAGTGAGAGAGAATGTGTAGGTATGCGTGTATGTGCGCGAATGAGTGAGTGTGAGAGCGAGTGAGTGTGTTAAAGAGAGAGCGTGGTTGAATGAGAGAGTGCATGAGAAAGTGTGATGTATGTGTGTTCATGTCTGGATGTGTGTATGGGTGTATATGTGTGTACATGTGTGCATCTGTGTGTGACTCTGTGTGTATGTCTGTACGTGTGTTAAGGTGTGCGTTCATGTGTTCATATGCGTTTATATGCATGTGCGTGTGTGTATGTGTGTATGGACGAGTGTGTGTGTGTGTGTGTGTGTGTGTGTGCTCGTGTATGTATTGTATATCTTTGTATGTGTATATGTAAGTGTGCTTGCATGCAGTGTATGCGAGGGAGTGTATATTCGGGTGTTATGTGAGTACGTGTGAGTAAGTATATGGATGTGTGCAGGTGTGTGTATTGCGTGGGTATGATGTGTGTGTGTGTGTATGTACATGTGAGTGAGAGACAAGAGAGAGAGAGAGAGAGAGAGAGAGAGAGAGAGAGAGAGAGAGAGAGTGAGAGATTTGAGGGCATGCATGTCATCTAACATGCTGATCCATATGTTTTGTGTATTCTCATTTTTTTTTCATATTATCATTTTGATGCACTTGATTTTAACATGCATAAAATGAATTCATGTAAATTACTATAAAGAAAGTGAGAGAGTTAGTGAGTGTAAGTGAGAGAGAGAGTGAATGAGTGTGAGAGTGTGAGTATGTAAAGAGAGAGAGACAGAGAGAGAGAAAGAGAGAGAGAGAGAGAGAGAGAGAGAGAGAGAGAGAGAGAGAGAGAGAGAGAGAGAGAGAGAGTTGAGCCCACGCATGTCATGTAACATGCTATTCCATATTTTTCATGTATTCTCATCTTTCATATTACGAGGTATCGTTTAATGCCACCTGATTGTCCTGTAACATGCCATTCCATATTTTTTTCTTTTAATTCTCATCTTATCATTTTGTATGCCACTTGATTTTATCATGTATAATATAACATTACTGTGATGTGAATGAGAGAGAGAGAGAGAGAGAGAGAGAGAGAGAGAGAGAGAGAGCAAGAGAGCAAGAGAGAGAGAGAGCTTGCAAGAGAGAGAGAGAGAGAGAGAG
This sequence comes from Cepaea hortensis, assembly GCA_963921405.1. Taxonomy (NCBI): domain Eukaryota; kingdom Metazoa; phylum Mollusca; class Gastropoda; order Stylommatophora; family Helicidae; genus Cepaea; species Cepaea hortensis. Next base: position 9,338 of record CAWUFQ010000359.1, on the reverse strand, counting down.
AGAGAGAGAGAGAGAGAGAGAGAGAGGGAGGGAGAGAGAAAAAAAAAGAGAGATTTGAATTGCATCACTAATTTTTACGCTACATAATGTATGTACAATTTTTTCTCCACTTCTTGCAATTGCGAGAATTCTCACGACAATCGTCAGTGTCTAAATTGTGTGTAAAGTGTAGGAGTTTGTTCTTATTAGTTTCAGTAATCATGTGAGGCATCATGTATTTGTCTATATGTGAGGATGTATGTATGGGTGTGTATGTGAGGGATATGTGTGTGTGTGGGGGGGGGGGGATGCGTGTGTGCCTATGTAAGAGAGAGAGAGCGAGAGAGAGAGAGAGAGAGAGAGAGAGAGAGAGAGAGAGAGAGAGAATTCAGTGCTCGCATGTCCTGTATCATGCCATTCCATATTCTTTGTGTATTTTCATCTTTCACATTATCATTTTGTATGTATGACACTTGATTTTATCATGTATAATATAACATTACTGTAATGTGAGTGAGAGCGCTAGTGAGTGAGAGAGAAAGAGAGAGAGAGAGAGAGAGAGAGAGAGAGAGAGAGAGAGAGAGGGAGAGAGTTGAATTGCATCACTAATTTTTAAGTTACAAAATGTATATGTACAATTTTTCTCCATTTTCTTTACAATTTTGCGACAATGCTCATGACAATCGTCACTGTATGTGTGTGTAAAGTGTGGGAGTTTGATCATAATAGTAGGTTGGGGGATCGGGGGATGTGTGTGTGGGTGGATTCGTGATGTGTGTGGGTGGGCGGGGTGGGTTTGTGTGGTTGGGTGGGGGATTTGTGTGTAGGTGCGTGCGAGATGTATGGGTGTATGGGGAGATGTGTTTGTGAGTGGGGATGTGTGTTTGTCTAGGTGGTTGTGGGTGAGTGGGTGAAGGAGGATATGTTGGTGGATGATTGATGGTGGGTTATGGGATGGGTGGGGGTATATGTGTGGGTGGGGAGATGTGGGTGTGGGGATATGTGGTGGGTGGGAGATGTGTGCAGGTGGGGGTGGTTGTGGGTTTGGGGATGTGTATGTGGGTGTGGGATGTTTGGGTGGATGGCTGGGGAGTGTGTGTGGGTGAGAGATGTGTGGGTGAATGTGTGTGGGGGATGTGTGTGGGTTGGGGGAGGGGTGCGTGATGAGTGTGGGTGATGGATTTGGAGATGTGTGTGTGGGTGGGGGATATGTCTGGCTGGGTGGGGGTGTGTGTGGCTGGATGGAGGATGTATGTGTGGGTAGTGAGGGTGACTGTAGTTGGGGGATGTGTGGATGGGTAGGAGATGTGTGGATAGATGTGTGTGTGTGGGTGAGGGATGTGTCTTTGGGATGTGTGTGGGTGTGGTATTGTGTGGGAGGGGAGCTGGGTGTGGATAAATGATGTTTGTGTGGGTGGGTGAAGGTGTGGTTGGGTTTGTGGGTGGGTGAATGATGTGTGTGAGGGTGGGGGATGTTTGCTTAAATGGGTGGTTGGGATGTGTGAGTGTGGGTGGGTAGATAGGAGATGTATGTGTTGATGAGTGGGTAAGGTATGTGTGGGTGTTAGTGGTTGAGGGATAAGTACGTGTGTCTAGGGATGTGTGAGGGGATGAATGTATGGTTTGTGTGCGCGTGGATGGGAGGTGTGTGTTTGTGAATGGGGAATGTGTTGGTGGGTGGGGATGTGTGTGAGGGATGTTTGTATGGGTGGGGAGATTGTGCGTGGGTGGGGATGTGTGTGTATATGGGTAAGGGTGTGTGGTTAAGGGATGTGTGGCTGGGGGAATGGGTGGATGGAGGATGTGTGGTTGGGTGGAGGATGTGTTGTTGGGTAGAGGATGTGTGGGTGGGTGATTGTATATGAGTAAGGGTGTGTGGTTAAGGGATGTTTGGTTGGGGGATAGGTGGGTAGAGGATATGTGGGTGGGTAGAGGATATGTGGGTGGGTGAGTGTGTGCAGGTTAGGAGATGGTGGGGGATGTTTGTAGGTGTGGGCTCGGGATAAGTGAGTGGGCTGGGGGAGATGGGAGATTATGTGGGTGAGTGCGGAATTTGTGTGTGGGTAGGTGCTGAATATGTGAGTTGACTGGGAGATGTGTGTGTGGCTGAGGAATGTGTGTTTGGTTGGGTGGTTGGAGGTGTGTGGGTGGAGGAGGATATTGGGTGAGTGATTGTTGGTGGGAAATGGGATGGGTAAAGGATATGTGAGTGGATGGGGAGATGTGTGTAGGTGGGGGATGTGTGGGTTATTGAATGTATGTGTGCTTGGGGTGTGGGTGGATGGGATGTGTGGTGGATGAGAGGTGTGTGTGGATGGGGAGATGTGTAGGGATGTGGTGGATGGGTGGGGGAATGTATTGTATGTGAGTGTTGTTGGGTGGGGGAGTTGGCGTGAATGGGGGATGTGTAGGTGGGTGGTGGATGTGTCTTATAACATAGTAATATGCATTGTTTATGTTTACAAAATTCATGTGACAATGTGCTTTTTTCCTATGCACTGTTCATGAAAGAAAGATGAGTGATTGGAAGGGCCGAATGTAAGACGGGCCTGCGTGCCCAATTTGTTACCCTTTGAAAATAAAGTCTGTTCTGTTCTGTTCTTCCTCTTCTTTTCTCGCTGTCACAAAAATGGCCTCGTCTGGCAAGGATTGTTTCCAGAATAATCTGGGATTCCTATTGTAGTCCAGGAGTTCCCAGAATATTCCATGTGAACTTTGTCTCTGTGGTGTCATGTTATAATATATTAAGATCGTATACGTTTCGTAGAATTGTCGCTTACAGTCAGTAGTTCGTTGTTGCTGGTTCGATAGTTGTCTCAGTAAGGCGCTCCTTTACTAGGCTACTTATCTCATAGCTGGTTGGTAAATTGTCTGAACTATCTGTCGGCGAGGTTTCTACTAAGTCTGTTCAGTTAGAAACTCTTGTGTAAAGTACACCGGCCATACCCACTTTGCTACAAGAACAACGGCAAAACCTACTACAACAAAATACCCAGGGATAGCCAACTCAGAAGGAGAGTCAGCGCAGCGGAATCTGTCCGAAATGAGCTCAGACAACAGCTGAGCAGTGCAAGTCAACGTACGGGTGGCCTTATCTTGTTATCGTTAAAGGACCAAGGTCCTAATGTCAGTGCACGTTAAAGACTAACTCACTGATTGAAGGGTATCACAATAAAATACCCCACCTTTATACAAAGGTCACCCATTCTTCGTCCAGGAAGTCAGAGTCATGATTGACGACAGGGTATGGCAAGTGAAACCCAGAGCCATGCAAAGTATAAGAACAATTCCCACACCTGATATGCAGAGCATGCCAAGTCTGTGGCTGTACGGGGACGAGTGTGACTTAGTTTGTCGGGAAGGCAGCTGTTTGCCTGGCTGAACTCAATACGTCTGGTGGCAGTGGCAACCTCTGAAGCCATCAGAACAGTATGCCCCCACCCTTTTTTTTCTGCAGAAGAGAACAGCGCGAGACAGGCTGTGCCGAACGTTACCAATGGCACATGTGGTGCACCAGAAATGCACACAGTAACAATTAGATCACCAAGCGGGGTTGCTCCTCTTTGTTTTATGCAGTGAGTTAATTATGACTGTTGTGAAGAGACAGATGACAGTGTCACTCGTGGTAGTTAGAAAATCCCTTCCTTAGATGCTGGTACATGTTTGTTGTTAATGTGAAGGGACATGGCGAAGAATAAATGTTAGAGCATGATGTCCTAGAATTGGGCACACATTTTTTGTCAGAGTTATTTTAGCGTCAAGAGAATAGGGCATGATGTCCAAGAACTGGGCATACCATTTTTTTCAGAGTTATTTCAGCGCCAAGACAATTGAGCACGATGTCCAACGACTGGGCGCACATTTTTTTTAATGTCAAATGCTGTTTCATGATATATGTTTGTTTGTTTCTATGGCCACTAAATATTGTTTACTTACAGTTGGGGCTGATTTGTTTTTGTGTACATCGGCGGTGATTGTGAAGATTGCAGCTTCAGGCTGATGTGTCCTTGCTATTAGGGGGGAAGTGATTATTTTATTATGTGTGGTGAACAGGCATTTGCCTGTGGGGTCATAGGAATTGTTACAATGTTTTTGTTTTTCAAATTCAAGGATGACTACAGATGTCCTAGTGGGTAGCACCGATGTGAATTTGATTTTTGGTTGTGTTGTTGTTACAGGGGAGTGGCATATTAAGTGAATGCCTATATTGACTTTGTATTATTAATTTTGGTGCCCCTAAGTATTGCACCCATTGATTGATGATTTTGTTTTCTGGGGAATCCCCAGCATGCAAGGGATTGAACTGTCTTTATTAATAATATTAGTTGGTTACTATATTGTTGTGATGCACGTCAGAAGACGAACAAGTTTTAACTGCCTTATGCACTGGGAGAGCAGGGGATGCAACCAGTATTTTTATTATTATTATTATTATTATTATTATTATTATTTGGGGTGGAAGTTCCAAAAAGAGTTTTCCCCTTAAGCGTCCAATATTGTTTATGAGGGATGTCAGATGCGGAGCCAGGGCTTCGATCTCAAGGAGGGATGACGCTATATTGATGGTGGGACCCATCAACTTTTTGTAGGTGGGTATGAGACAGTGTGGAAATTGGTTTTCACATATCGCCTAAGTTTACCGGGGAAATATAAACTGGAATATTTTTGAAACCGACAGTTCAAGAACCAGAATTGTTTTTAAAATAGTTAGAGGTTGAGCGGGAGGGCATGACCGGATAGCGGCAAGGCCATCTTCCATTGTAACTAGTGGTTTCTCAAGGATAGGAACGCCGGATGTAATGTACACGTTGGGTTCAAGCTGTCAGATGGACAACGGCAAACTTTAGAGGCAGCATAATTTATGAGTACAGGCGGCATTGGAAGTGACCTTGGCTGTCAGAATAGAACGCCATACTCCAAATTTAAGGTGGCGGGAAAAAGTACATGAACTCAGGACCATGAACTTCAGAGACAATGTAGATTTGGGTTAATGATATGATGGTAGTATGCAAATTAAGCAGGGTACGCGAGGTACTGATTGGATGACCGTAGCGAGATGAGATAAGCATGGTAACGTGATTCAAGAAAGGCGCCAACTCGAGAAGCAATATATACTTTAGGATCCAGTCAGTTTGGATGGTGAACAGGAGAGAGTTGGTCAGTCGAGAGTGGACTCCGGGAGCGGCGGGGGCCTGGGCCCTCATGGGGCAGTCCAAGGAACATAGTAACAGGACTTCAGAAATTGTGGCTAATCCGTGCCCAAGTCTGTATAGTATCTGGAGGAGGAGGAAGTGAAGGAAGACGGACAAGCGCCCATGCTAGAACTCGTCTGAATCACTGATAGGAGTGAGAACGACTTAGGATCTATGAACGGAACCTACCCAAGGCAGATAAGCCAAAGAAGGGAAAGACACGCAGAGTCCGAGGGTCGCTGAAGTGCAAGAAAGCCACTTGAGTTAAGAGGACCGCTAGCTAAGGAGACCGCTAAGTTAGTTGCAGATGATGGCTGACGTCAGATAGGACAACGAATAGCCGGAAACCCTGCAATCGGAACCACACAGGAGACTAAGGTCAATCGGAATCACACAAGAGATTAATGTCAAACATGGCTGGAATACGGGTGGGATCCACGACAAACGAGAAGTTGAAGAGAGCAATTATATTTCAAATATGGAACCCAGAAGGACAACGGGACGACAGAAGAAGAATACATTGTCTGGGTAAACTAGAGACACCCAAGCATACCGGTCATACTTGACTAAACATATATTCATCTGAACAAAATAATCCCTGGGTATATGGATTGATGGATCAATCTATGGATCAATGGGTATTTGGGCTAAATACATGGACCACTAATAAGCCTACGGAAAGATAGTTACGAAACAAAGGCCGGTGTAATTCCTAGCTTTAGTTCTTTACTTGATGCAGTTAGTAGGTGATTGTAGGTAGTATTTCTCTAACATCTGGTTGCATAGTTTATTATATTATCTACCTCCACCTGGTGACGTCATGCGGTATTGTGTTGTTATTGGAGTCGATTATGCATAGATGTGCCTGCAATGCATTAACTGATTACTCTATGCGATTATGTTGTAGATTGTCACTCTGTTATTGTTCAGAAGGAAATAAATATATGATTGAGTTGTCTTTTATTTCGACTTGTCAGTCTGAAGTAATATAAGTAGAGTAGTTTAGAGACCTTGTGAGGCTGTAATCTCTTCTATAGCCTGATAACATACACCACGAGACATTGATGGTGCAATAGTAATTAACTATTGTTCTCAAGCGGAGACACGAACCTACATCTGTCGTATCCCTTACTCTCATCCTCTTTCTCCTTTACTCTTTCTCTCCCCCTTATTTCCTTATTATCAAAGATAGTGCGTTGTAGGCAGAGTTCGACTGAGGAACGAACTTTTAGGCTTCACACTATTCATATCATTTCCCTCTCTCTCTCCTCCCTCCCTCCTCTCTCTTCTTCCTCTTCTTTTCTCGCTGTCACACTATTGACTTCCATAATCTGTGTTTCAATATATCTTAACTACAAATTTAAAAAAAAATAAGTGCGTATCACATCTATCTAATAGAAGCTCAGTACCATCTATATCTATAAAACAAAGTGTATGTATATATGTATATATGTATGTATGTAAATATGTATGTCCTTTATTTGTTCGCGAACGGCCCATCCGATTGAGATGAAATTTTCTACACGCCTTCCTTTCATTCCAGAGCTGTCAACTGTCATAGTTTTTTTTTTTTCTTCCTCCTCCTCCCTCCTCCCCCTCCCAAAATACGTACGTAAATATATGATGATGATGATGAAAGAATCCCCGAACCAAAACGCTAGGGAAAGGGAAGAAAATGACGTGACTACACAGAATCGTCACACGGCAATCATCATCATCAAGTGCCGTGCCGGCTGGCGTAGGCGTTCATGGCTCTCCGTAGATCTCAGTCTTTGGTTTTTTGGATCAACTCTGCTGCTGATAATCCTCCATGCCACGGCAATATCAATAACAATTCATCTTTTTATGTGTAAGGAAGTTATCTACAGTCGTGTAGAAGGGAAGAACTAGACGAGTATGAATTCGGAATGGCGAACTCTCTCCTCCTCTCTTCTCCTCCCTCCACCCTTCTCCTCTTCCTCCTCCCTCTCATCCCTCTCCCTCCTCCTTCTCCCTCTTCCTTCTCCCTCTTCCTCTCCCTCCTCCTCCATCCTCCTCCCTCCGCCTCCTCTCTCATCTTCCTCCACCTCCCTCTCCCTCCTCATCCCTCCTCCTCCTCCTGCCTCCCTCCTCCTCCTCCTGCCTCCTTCTCCCTCATTATCCTCCCTCCTCTTTCTCCCTTCTTCTCCCTCTTCCTCGTCCTCCTCCTACCTCCTCCCTCCTCCTCCCTCTAACTCCTCCTCCCCCCTCCACCCACCTCCTCCCTTCTCCTCCCTCTCCTCCTCCCTTTCCTTCCTCCTCCTCCCCCTCCCTCTACCTCCTCCTCCCCCTACCTCTTTCCTCCTCCCTCCTCCTCCTCTTCCACCTCCCTTTCCTTCCTCCCCTCCTCATTCTCCCTCCTTCCTCTCCCTCCTTCCTCCTCCTCCTTCCTTCTTCTCCCTCTGCCTCCTCCCTCCTCCTCCTTCTCCTCCTCCCTCCTTCTCCCTTCATCTCCTCCTCTCCCCTCCTCCTCCTACCCTCTTCCTCTTCCCCTCCTCCCTCCTCCCTCCTCCATCCTCCTCCTCCCTCTTCCTCCCCTCTCCCTCCTCCATCCTCCTCCCTCTTCCTCCTCCTTCTTCCTCCTCCTTCCTTCTCCTCCCTCCTCGTCCCTCTTCCTCCTCCTCCTACCTCCTCCCTCCTCCTCCTCTCTCCTCCTCCCTCCTCCCTTTTCCTCCCTCCTCCTCCTCCCTCTACCTCCTCCCTCCTCCTCTCCACTCTTCCTCCTACCCTCTTCCTCTCCCCTCCCCCTCCTCCCTATCCCTCCTCCTCCCTTCACATTCCTCCTCCTCCCTCTTCCTCCTCCTCCCTCCTCCTCCTCATCCCTCCTTTTCCCTCCTCCTCCTTCTTCCTCCCTCCTCCTCCTCCTCCCTCCTCCCCCTCCTCCTTCCTCCTCCTCCCTCTCCTCCTCCTCCTCCTCCCTCTACCTCCTCCCTCCTCCTCCCTTCACATTCCTCCTCCTCCCTCTTCCTCCTCCTCCCTCCTCCTCATCCCTCCTCCTCCCTTCTCCTCCTCCCTCCTCCTCCCTCTACCTCCTCCTCCCATCACATTCCTCCTCCTCCCTCTTCCTCCTCCTCCCTCCTCCTCCTCATCCCTCCTTCTCCCTCCTCCTCCTTCTTCCTCCCTCCTCCTCCTCCCTCCTCCCCCTCCTCCTTCCTCCTCCTCCCTCTCCTCCTCCTCACTCCTCCTCCTCCCTCTACCTCCTCCCTCCTCCTCCCTTCACATTCCTCCTCCTCCTCCCTCATCCTCATCCCTCCTCCTCCTCTCTCCTCCTCCCTCCTCCTCCCTCCTCCTCCTCCCTCCTCCTCCTTCTTCCTCCCTCTCCCCACTCCTCCCCCTCCTCCTTCCTCCTCCCTCTCCGCCTCCTCCCTCCTCCTCCTCCCTCTACCTCCTCCTCCTCCCTCCACCTCCCTCTACCTCCTCCCTTCACATTCCTCCCCCTTCCTCTTCCTCCTCCTCCTCCTCTCTCCGCCTCCCTCCTCCTCCTCCCTCTACCTCCTCCCTCCTCCTCCCTTCACATTCCTCCTCCTCCTCCTCCTCCCCTCCTCCTCTTCCCTCCTCCTCTTCCTCCTCCTCCTCCCCCTCCTCCTTCTCCCTCTTCCTCCTCCCTCTTCCTTCTCCCTCCGCCTCCTTCCTCCTCCTACTCTCTCCTCCTCCTCCCTCTCCCTCCTCCTCCCTCTCCTCCTCCTGCTCTCTTCTCCTCCTGCGTTCTCCTTCTCCCTCCTTCTCCCTCCTCCTCCCTCTTCCTCCTCCCTCCTCCTCGCCTCCCCCTCCACCCTACTCCTCCCTCCTCCTCCTAATCCCTCCTCCTCCCTCCTATTCCTCCCTACTCCTCCTGTCTCCCCCCTCCTCCTCTTCCCTCCTCCACCTCCCTCTTCCTCCTCCCTCCTACATTTACCCAAGACAGACAGACAGTCAGACAGATAGTCGGGAACGGGATCTTATATGACTACTTATATAATTTAAATGAGATGCTCTCCACCATGGGCTGGGCCGGGTCAGACAGACAGACAGACAGACAGACAGACAGACAGACAGACAGACAGACAGACAGACAGACAGACAGACAGACAGACAGACAGACAGACAGACAGACAGACAGTCGGAAACGGGAACTTATATGACTACTTATATGAATTAAATGAGATGCTC
>CAWUFQ010000358.1:7500-18684 GCA_963921405.1 Cepaea hortensis | reverse complement strand
CGCAAACCTCGGGTCTTGTATGACATCACACTGATGTTGCACAACAGGATGTTTTCAAGATAGACAAGAAGAGAGAATAATAGAGTTTTCTGAAGCCAATCGACGGCGGTATTAAACGCCACGTTACCAGCCGTTTGTGAATAAGGTCCCGTATTATTCACAACTTTTTGTGATTAATGTCTCGTGTTACTCACAAATTTTTGTGATTGATGTCTCATATTATTCACAGATTTTTGTTAATAGGGACTCCCTATCAGTATTGAATTAATTCGATCCATTACAATATAATCTAAATTACTATCCATTAATTAACTCAAACTATTTCATTTTATTCACTTCCATATGTTCACGTGCATGTGTGGCTAAACGTATTTAATTATATTTACAGGTTTGTCGATTTCTGATTTAAATAGCCTCGTGACAATGGTCAATAATTGTATCTTCACAATTCTCGTATTTGCTGCAGAAGATGTGCCATTTGAAATTTATGACGTCGGCTACCTGGTATCTGACAATCCACATTTTGCTTTCAGCAGAGTCAGCAGTTGTATCACAGCCATGATTACCTTTGAACGATGTCTGAGTATAGCGAAACCCTTACAAGTAAACATGCTTCAATGCTGATTATTTGGTTGTTTCGGGATTTGAAATTTATTTATTGAGCAAAACCACCACTGGCAACGCTGATCGTATTCTGGTATGAACCTAAGGCCTATCCACGTCAATACGGAAGCACTATACTCGAGTTTCGCTCTCGTTTGAGCTCAAACGAGAGCGAAACTCGAGTATAGTGCTTCCATATTGACGTGAATAGGCCTTAGGTTCATACCAGAATACGATCATGCTTCAATGTTTTAGTATTCAATGTATTTTTAAATTTGATTGCATAAATCCAAATTAATCATATATCCACGCAAAACAAAATATCGTCTCTATAAGTGTATATATCCACTTGCGGATTCAATTATATCCTTTGCCAGCTGAATAGCTGATTCTTTATTTCTTGTTTTTTTCCCCTCACATATTATCCCCATTCGGTCATACTTCCGAAGCTGCCTCAGCCAATTCCCAGCCATCTATCATTAGTTATCCCGTGCAGCTTCGTCTTTGTATTCCCAGTATTAACCATTTAAGTGTCTGCGCGTCTTTAGCACCTCCACGGCCAAGGGAACGGGCTTGGTAGAATCAGCGGAGAAACAAGACCCTGTTGAGCTTGACACTAGTCCGACTTTGTGAAGACACATGAAGTGAGTAGCATAGGTGGGAGCGCAAGCGTAATTGAAATACCACTATTTTTATCGTTTCTTTACGTATTTGGTCAAGCGGAGATACGTTCGCAACAGACGAGCAATATCTCTCACGGGCCTATTCTCGCTGGATGCAGGATCCGCATAGTGTCAGTTGGGGAAATCTGTTCGCAACAGACGAACAGTGTGTCCGGCGGGCTGATTCTTGTAGGTCGCGAGATCCGCACGAGTCATGCGGGGAGTCTGACGGTAGTACACGCATACACTGGTCCAGACACTTACGAATGACAGGTGTCCAGGCTCATACAGGTCAAGACACTTGAGTTGAGGCCCTCATCTGCGGGATATGGCTGAACGCCTCTAAGTAGAATCCCGCGGATGTGAGGGTCTGGCCAACGCTCGCCTCCTGCTCCTGGAGGTGGGATTCACCTCCTTCTCTCGGAGGTCTGATGCTGAGCCGACAGCGTCTGCTGGCTACCTTGTTCCAGATGTACTGGTTATCCTTTCCTCTGGAGTAAACAAGGCGAGAGAGGGAACATGCTGAGTGGGCAACACATGTTCTCTGAAGCGATGCCCAGGCATTGTGCGATGGAATTTTTGCCAAGTTCCAATCCACATAATTTCGTCTGCCACGACGGCAATGTGTCACCTCCTCATAGCAGGTTTTTTTCCAGACAAACACGGACAGTAGTTGACAGTTCTACGATGTCTACCACTGGGCAAATGCAAGCTAAAAGAATTCTATATATAGATAGAAACAAATCATTCATCATTGGCACCTTGCCGTCTTGATAGACGATAGTTTGTAAGGGATGGAGTTATTGCCTCTCCATAGCACAAAGCCTGGGCTAAAATATAGAGATCATGTGTTGCCCATGTAGCATTATCCCTCTCTTGGCCTGCCTAGTTTACTCCAGAGGAAAGGTAACACCTCTACATCTGGAACAAGACAAGCTGCAGAAGCTGCCGGATCAGCAAAGCAATGCTCTAATTGTCCGCCTGTCTGAGCTTCGATCCTAGACCAGCCGCCAACCAAGGCTTAAGGCCTGGTCTGCCCGGCCATGACACTTTTTCTTTAGGTTGCATTTCCTCGCATCAGGGTAAGGCTTGTACCCTTCCAATTGTGCTCTTCCGCCCGAAGCCGTTGGCACAATGTGGGGTGTAGGGTTTGGTAAGTGCCGCCCAACGTTCGGCGCTAACAGAAAGCAGGTAGTACCGTCTACTGTTATACAGTAGCTCAGTCATATCTAAGACCTGACACAAGATAGAAACAAATAATGCACCAGTATTACAAGGGCAGATGAAAACCGCAAACCAATTAAAGAAATTAGACGCAGACAGGCGCGTTACGAGAACAAAACAATTAGAGAACTTGGTGACAACTGGCAAGATTGAAGAGACAAAAACCAGGCGAAGGCAGATACGTAAATATCTGGATGGCTTGACCACATGACAAGGTCGTTAAAAGAAATAACCTATCCACGACTGTGGTGACTGTGTAAGATAGCGAAACATGTCCGCCAAGGCTTTCAGTTATGCCACATGATGATGCTTAATCTTAGTCTGATCTTATGATCTTTCCATAATCATTATTGGGTTGGTTCTTACACGCAACTCTACCCATGTTATGTCCCTGTACAAATTCTTGCATATCCCATTCGTGTAGCAGCTCGTAGAATGGAATCGGTGTTTTGCAAAACAGTCTCGCGGAGAAAGTACATAGGCACCGGGTCGAGGGGAATATATATTCCGAGCCATTGAGGTTCTTTGCTGCAGATACAATCCATCTCCATTCGTCTCTCTGAGCGGGGCACAGCTCGATCTTCAAGTGGACACGTTGCCTATAGTTAATGTAAATGAACACAAAACATTAGGTCTTTTAATTGACAGACATCTAAACTGGAGCTCTCATGTTCACGTCCTCGCTAAGAGAATAGCACAAAAAGTTTACCATCTTACTAAAATTCAGCACTTCTTGAATGAAAGCACACGAAAAATATTCTATGCATCCTATATCCAATCACCTCTCGATTAGTGTTCTACAGTCTGGGATGGTTGCCCTAAATCTAATATGAAACGATAGTGTCGCTTCAAAATCGCGCTAAACGTCTAGTTTCTAGCATAAAGCACGTTGAAAGTAATAAATTATACAGCCATCTAAGACTTCTACCACTTCGAAAGCGCTTCCTTTTTAACAAAGCCAAATTAGTGAATAAAATTAAATCTGAAAATACCCCAGAGTATCTTCTACCGTTAAATCAATCTAATGCAATGAACAGTAAGTGCTTAAATTTATTACAGGTTCCTAAGCATAGATTGGACTTATACAAAACTTGTTTCGCATATTCTGGTGCTCACTTGTGGAATAGCCTTCCACCAGATCTGACAACTCCAGTGAGTCCCTACAAATTCAACCGAAAACTCTTTCAATACTTACTTCATAGTAGTATACAATGATGTATTTGATTAGGTTTTGCGGTGGCAACCCCCGATATTTTACTTTATAAAAAGTCTATCACCGCAAGCGAAACGTCATATTTTACGACCTCAACGGACCACATTTTCAAAAAATTGGCGGGTATATTCTTGGGTCTGAGTGACCACTTCCGGTTGTCTTGATGACTACTTCCGGTCCCGGGTACTCCCTACCGACCACCCCGCCCACAGGTACCTCCGCCGACCGCCTCGACGTCCCCCGACCGCTTTGAGACCATTCAAAGACAACGAGGCAAGACCCGTGCATGTGGATTACTTATATAGTTAAATAGACCAACTTGTGACCGGGCACCTAGGTACGAGTCCCAGTGTGTGGGTGGGTGTGCGTGTGTTGTGTGTGTGTGTAGGTGTGTACGGGGTAGGCTGATGTGAGGGCGCGAGGGAGTAGGCCCCTACCCTGGATATTATCCTTTGCCCTCCGCAGAGGAGGGCCATCACAATTCTCATTAAAATGTGAATAGTGACGGTCAAGTGAGGTCTTTGGATAGCCCAAAACGAGTATGTTTTTTTTTTTTTTTTTAAACCTTTACTGAGTGTTAAGAAACATTTGCATTTGTATTGTTATTATTTTAACAGGCGTGCTGTGTGTATGGTATTCGTGAAGATCTGTTTAAACATGCGTTTGTGCGTGTCAAATTGGTGTACAATGCGCTTCAACATCAAATTACAAAGTATACGTACCTAATATGCCTAATGTATTAGCAGAAAATTAAGGCAAGAAAGTATGGCTGACCAGGATTATGGATTTTCGCATACTCTGTCAATCATCTCATTGTTACATGATTGATGGTAAAAAGGTGGTGATGATGGTGGTGATTTCGATAATGGGGACAACAACGACTATAATGCGGTGATTATTTCTTCCCTTATTCGTTCTAAACCCATTCCTGCCTTTTCATACACCATGCACCCTCTTTCATACCCATGGTATATACATAAGTTGAATTGTTGATGTCGCCGTTGAACGTAGCCACGCCCAGTGACTACAATTAAAACACAAAAATGCTGCGTTTGACCACCACGTTAACAAAGGGCGTGCATCCATCTCTTTCAGAGCATATATATATATATATATATATATATATATATATATATATATATATATATATATATATATATATATATACACACTGACATATGTATATCCGTGAACATATCAATAAGAACAGATTTTTTTTTGTTCCCCTCAATTTTTACAACCTTTATTACAACATGTTTACATTGAAATGGGAGGTGGGGGGACGGGGGTGTAAAAGAAACAAAAATTATATTTACATAATATAAATTATGAGTAATAAAATAAAAATTTAAGCATGTATTACTTTGTAGGGACAGTGATTGATGATATTTATAATGATGATGTTGATGATGATGATAATTATGATGATATAGTTAACAAACAAATTTTGGTGAGTTGATGATTTCTTCCCTCACACACCCTAAAAATCTCCTTTCCTCACTCTTAACATCTTACCATACCCTCATACTAATATATACCCATAAAATGAGAAGTTGGTGTCTAAGGTGGATCCACAAAACAGTTCACCTCTCGCCGTCCACGCTGGTCACAACGGTGTGGGTGTCAGTAGCCTAGGAAGCGATGCATATTATGTCAGTGTGTCTGTGAATATGTGTGTAATTTTGTTTTAAAACATGTGCAGTATTAAAAGTGAATTGTACGTTTTAAATTTATATGAAGCTGCATTTCTACAGGACCACACTAGGTACCTGTATTCTGCCAGTGAAATTAGCAATTTTGTGTGGTTTCCTTGGTAGTTTTAGGAATAGTATTTAAAAAGATTGCTTTATACATATCTGTTTTCTTTTTAGTGACTTTTTCAATGAGTTGTCTAAGTGTGTCTAGTGCGGCTTGGACTGTTGAACATGTGTAATAAATGTGATCTTCAGTTTCCTGTATGTTATTCCTGCAAAGTTGACATTGTGCTATTTGTTTTGACATGTGTGCTTGTTTTTCCGTAGTTGGTGACATGTTAAAGATTAAACGATACATAATTTCTCTGGCTTTGGGTGTGATGTGTGGGTTGTGAATATTAGAGAAAGTACATTTGTAGTCTTGTATGTAGTATTTTTGTCCTCTTTTTATTCTAAGTCGTAGTGGGGGTGCTTGTTGTTTGACTAGATATTTGTAAATTTGATGTGTTGTCTGGTGTATTAGATGCTCGCGTCCTTGAAGTGCATGCATACATGTCTTGTAGAAAGATAGTAGTGTTCCAAAATGGTGTGGAGAATTGAGTTGCATTCTTCTAAGGTGTTGTAGTTTGAGTTCTATGTAATAGAGTGCTAGTGGGTGCTGTTCTGGTTGATTTGGGGATATGTCCTTTGTGTTGGATTCTAAGCGCTTGTATTTTGGTGTGTATGTCTTGTAGTTCTATCCCCCTTTGTCTTTTGTCCTGTATGAGTGTCTTATGTTGTATGCAATAGATTATGCTGCCAAAGATGAAACGTCTGATGTGTTTGTTGATGTCTGTGATTGTCTGTTTAGGTGGGTCTAGCACTGTGACTAAATATATAATTTTGGGAATGATTAATGTGTTAACTATAGTGCTCCTACCAAATTTTGATCTGAGCCAAAAAAAAGACCCAAGACATACCTTTGGCATAGTCAGCGTTAGGAAAAAAGACTGAAGCCAGAATCCGACTAATAATTCTATATATGGGTATATTGCCACACTTAATAAACACGCAATACCATATAGATAGTGATTAATCCTAGAGAACATACTACTAGAGACCAGTCTCTTTAGTACACATTCAAGTAACATAACATATTCACTGAAATCTCCATATTAATCATTAAAATAATAATTTCTTAATTTTACGCCGGTTACTTCCCTTGTACTCCCTTAATTATAAAACTAACCAAGGGAGATTAATCGGTCCCTTGGCTCAACCAGAATGGCTGACCCTTTCGCGTACTAAGCTCCCCTTGAATAACCACGTACCTGCGCGCACAAGCAACCAGTAACGCTTCACCGAGCGCGCCCCGCGAGAAAAATACAATAGCCAGCGACCGTCTTATGAGATTATCCGATACCAGTCATCCAGAACGCCTTGGGAAATGTCAAGTAACGTCGACCGACTACAATGCTTATCACAGATAGAGAGCAGAAGACAACCGGGACTGTGAAGGGAATATTTGCTCCGAAAAAATAGCTATACGAAGCTATTATACAAATAGTTTGAAATATTTAAATAGATATGTATGTATTTATGTATTTTTTTTATTTATATATGAATGTATTTCTATAGCTGCCTGTAGGTTGTCCCAGTGAGTATATATACGTACATGCCTTGATGACTTGGTCACGCGGGATATGTGTCCGTGTTTGTATATGTGTGCGTGCGCGCGCGCGGGTGTGCTATCAATTACACGACGTCGCAGTCAACCTCAACATTTGTTGGTTGTGCGTGTGCCATCATGACATCCATGTTTGTGTATGTGTGCGCGCATGTAAGTGTGTGTGCGTGCGTGTGTGTATGTGCATACGTGTGTGCGTGCGTGGGTGTGCTATCAATTACAGGACATCGCAGTCAACCTCAACATTCTATGGAGTTTCATGTGTGCTAGGCAAGTTTGCGATATTCATTTTGAATGAACGACAACCATGTCATGTGCGTGTGAAGAGGATGTATCAACAGCTAGTTGTCTATCTATTACAGGACTTTGCAGTCAGCCCCAACCTTGTTTATGCAATGCATTTACAGGACGTTGCGACAGCCCCAATATTGATTGGTTGCGCGTGTACCACAATGACATCCGTGTGTGTGTATGTGTGCGCGCATGTAGGCGTGTGTGCGTGCGGGCGTGTGCTATCAATTACAGGACATCGCAGTCAACCTCAACATTCTATTGATTGTCAGCCGAATGGCTCATTCATTAACCTGCATGTTTGTATACAGATGGCCTATTCTGAGAGGCAGAATAATGTCTCGTTCTGATCTGTCCATAACAAGGTAGTCACCTTGAGCAAGTACTATGGCTTTCTGGCTGACTTCGTCATTCATTTCTTTTGGTGGTATGTAACGGGTGGATCAGACTTATCTTATTCCTGTCCTTCCGTAACCAATCGAACAGCGCGGGCGTGTCTGGGTAATCGACAGTGGGATGACAACCCTTGTATGGTGACCGTATGCCTACTGCTAAGTTCAGAAAGTAGTGTCCTTTGTATCAGCAATGTCCCACAAGGAGTGCCTCGAGCACTGATTTTTGCATTTGCCAATAGCAACTAATGATACAACCGAGACAGGAGTGTAATGACCCAGTAGGTCAAAAAACAGTGGTAATGGAAGAAACCAACGTGGAAACTAACCCACAAAATACCCCAGAGGGGGAAAGAAACTCGTTCTGGTGCATGTGTGGTCGGCGAGTGCCGCGACTAGAGATTGTCTTCTTCTGTCGACTGGTCGTTATATACACAGTCATTGGCATAACACTATTTAATCTGTTTCAAGCCAGCGTCAACGCTGTCGAGGGCAAGGTGTGGATCGCTCTTCTAAGGAGCTGTCTGGGTTACATGCTACCAAACCCTAAAATATATGCTTCTACCTGACATTACCGAGTAATGCTTCGCCGAACATATTTCCCAAGAACTCACCAGGTCACTATTTCGTCAAGTTACCGCAGACTATAGAGGTGAGTCAATATTGTGAAGTGGGTCTGGCCGAAATTCAATTCCCCAAGTACTACTGCAATGTGCTAGAAAATGAAGTATGGCTAAGATACATCCCACCCAATGGTAGAGTGATAAGAAAGGTGTGTCCCTCAGGCCTGTACAGTTCACCAGACGCTGTTATAGCTGCACTGAATCACCTAATGAAAGATCGGAAGGTGGACGATCAACTCTGTGTTCTATTCCATTTCGACAATGCATCAAAGAAAGTCATCGTGAAAATACTCGAACCCTGGGCCACTATTACATTTAGTGAGAAGCTACAAGAGATACTAGATACAATTGAAGGTGAAGGGGCGATAGACCTGAATAACGACGTGCAAAATGTCTACGTCTACTGCGATCTCCTTGCGGCAAGAGCAGTCGGAGACGTCATGGTCCCACTACTAAGGACGGTTCCTATCATGAATCAGCGATCGACCTCAGTGTTTCGCGCCTACGACAAACCTCACTACATACCGCTGAATCGTTACTCCTTCGACACGGTGGAAATACTTATAACCACTGATACGGGCACAAAGGTCGCATTCACTACCGGGACTTCAGTGCTGACGTTACATTTTCGAGTTCGGAAGAGATCAGACCTAGAATAATGGTGAAATACGGGTTGGTACAGCGAAAAACCCAGACTGTCCGAAGACATGATGTGTCCGACACTCAGATGATTGATGCCTATGGTATCTACAAGACTCAGATATCAGCCCACCAAGCAGGAGACCAGTTTTATGATTACATGCTAAGTGACATGTACATACCAGGCTATCAAACCGAAAAAACCAAACTACTCAGACAATGTCGTGTAGAAATCCAGAAACAACATACAATGTATATAGCTTTGTATGTGAACATAAAATGTTGTGATGATTCTATGTATACCACCTCATATCACATCATCCATTTCGTATAACGACATTATGCATTTTTATTCTGGAAAAATGTACTGAAATACTGTAAAATGTACTTGAAATACTGTAAAATAAACAAGCATATATTATAATTACGTCTTGGTTGTTGAATTTTTGTTAGTGTTTACGGTGTATATAGTTGTCATGTGATGTGAGAATGATACATATTGGTGACAAATTCAAGACATATTTCAACAAAACTAAGGAAACGGGTTAACCAAAGTAGAAAGTTGACCAAGTCATCAAGGCATGTACGTATATATACCCACTGGGACAAACTACAGGCAGCTATAGAAATACATGCATATATAAATACATAAATACATACATATCTATGTAAATATTTCAAACTATTTGTATAATAGCTTCGTATAGGTATTAATTTTTTCGGTGCAAATATTCCCTTCACAGTCCCGGTTGTCTTCTGCTCTCTATCTGTGATAAGCTTTGAAGTCGGTGGACGTTACTTGACGTTTCCCAAGGCGTTCTGGATGACTGGTATCGGTTAATCTAGTATGATGGTCGCTAGTCATTGTATTTTTCTCGCGGGGCGTGCTCGGTGAAGCGTTACTGGTTGCTTGTGCGCGCAGGTACGTGGTCATTCAAGGGGAGCTTAGTACGCGAAAGGGGCAGCCATTCTGGTTGAGTCAAGGGACCGATTAATCTCCGTTGGTTAGTTTTATAATTAAGGGAGTACAAGGGAATTAACCGGCGTAAAATTAAGAAATTATTATTTTAATGATTAATATGGAGATTTCAGTGAATACGTTAAGTTACTTGAATGTGTACTATTGAGACTGGTCTCTTGCAGTATGTTCTCTAGAATTAATCACTATCTATATGGTATTACGTGTTTATTAAGTGTGGCAATATACCCATATATATAATTTTTAGCAGGAATCTGGCTTCAGTCTTTTTTCCTAACGCTGACTATGCCAAAGGTATCTCTTGGGTCTTTTTTTGTGTGGCTCAGATCAAAGAATAGTATTACCAAATACTCCTTTTTTACTATCCAAAAACCTCACTTGACCGTCCCTATTCACATTTTAATGAGAACTTTGATGGCCCTCCTCTGCGGAGGGCAAAGGATAATATCCGGGGTAGGGGCCTATTCCCTCGCGCCCTCACATCGGCCTACCCCGTACACACCTACGCACACACACACACACACGCACACCCAACCACACACTGGGACTCGTACCCAGGTGCCCGGTCACTAGTTCTTCTTCTTATCTATATAAGTAATCCACATGCACGGGTCTTGTCTCGTTGTCTTTGAATGGTCTCGGAAGCGGTCGGAGGACGTCGAGGCGGTCGGTGGAGGTACCTGTGGGCGGGGTAGTCGGTAGGGAGTACCCGGGACCGGAAGTAGTCATCAGGACAATTGGAAGTGGTCACTCAGACCCAAGAATATACCCTCCAATTTTTTGAAAATGTCGTCCGTTGAGGTCGTAAAATATGACGTTTCGCTTGCGGTGATAGACTTTTTATATAGTAAAATATCGGGGATTGCCACCGCAAAACCTAATCAAATACAACATTGTATACTACTCTTCATACCGACTATATTGATCCATAAGTCACCTACTGGTATCATTTTTTTACTACCATTCTTCACGGTATGTGTGTGAGCGAGAGAGTGGGTGAGAGAGTGAGTGAGAAAGAGTGTGAGTGGAAGAATTAGTATGAGGCAGATAGCGTGAAAGAGTATGCATGCGAGTGTGCCTGAGTGAGTGTAAAAGTGAGTGAGTGTGTGTGGACGTATGTGTGGGAGCTTGAGTGAGAGAATGAGAGAATCTGAGAGAGTGGGTGTGTTGTGTGTCTGCCTGTCCGTGTAATAGAGTG
>CAWUFQ010000358.1:0-5000 GCA_963921405.1 Cepaea hortensis | reverse complement strand
GTGGGTGTATGGGTGTGTAGGAGATTGTATGAGTTTGGGGATGGATGTGGAGGGGGGGGGGGTCTGTGAATAGGATATGTCTGTGTGGGTAGGAGTGTGTGAGTGTGGATGGAGTAAGTGTGAGTGGGTGGCGGATGTATGTGTGGGTGGTGAGGTTGTTTGTAGGTGGGGGATGTGTGGGTGGGTGGGGAGATGTGTGAGTGGGTGAGAGATGTGTGGGTGAGGATGTGTATGAGGAATGCATGTGGGGGATGTGTGGGGGGAATGTGTATATGGGTGGAGTTTTGTGTGGGAGGGGAGATGTGTTAGAGGTGGGGGAGCCGTGGGATGTGCAGGTGGATGATGGATGTATGTGAGGATGGGGGATGTGTGTTTGGCTGGATGATTAGGGTGTGTGTAGGTGGGAGGGTAGATGAGAGATGCAAGTGTTGATGGGCGGGTGGGTGATGTGTGGGTGTGAGTGGTTGATGGATGAATACGTGAGTGGGTGGATGTGTGTGAGAGATGAGTGTATGGTTGGGGGATGTGTGTTTATGTGGGAAGATGTGTGTGAGCGGCGGATGTGTGTGGGTGGGGTATATGTGGGTGGTGGGGTGTGTGTGGGTGGCAGGTGAGTGTTTTTGGGTGTTTATGGGTGGGGTATATGTGTGGGTAGGTGGGGATATGTGATTGTGGGTGGTGATGTGTGTATAGGTGGTGGATGTGTAGTTGAGCGGTGGCGGATATTGGGTGGTGACTGGGTGTAGGTTGGCTGATGTGAGTGTGGTTGGGTGGGGAAAATTGTGAGGGTGCGGGATGTATGTGTGGATAGATGCGGGATGTGTGGGTTGGCGGGGGTGTGTGTGTGTGTGGTTTTGTGATGTCTGTTTTGCTGGGTGGTTGCGGGTGTGTGGGTGGGTGATGAAGAATATGTGGGTGGGTGTGTGCGTGTCGGTTATGGGATGGGTGGGGGATGTATGTGTGGGTGAGGAAATGTATGTGGGTGGGGGATCAGTGGGTGGGTGGTGACATGTATGTTTGCCTGAGTCTGTGTGAGTGCGTGGAGGTATGTGTGGGTGGGTAGGGGTGTGGTGGGTGGGGTATGTGTGGGTGGCTGAGAGATGTGTGGGTGGCTGTGGGGTGTGAGGGTGGATGGGGGATGTGTCTCACAACATTGCAATATGCACTGTTTATGTTTACAACTGTCATTTGACAATGTTTTTTTTCTCCCCCATGTGAATGTACCATGCGTAATATGCATTGTTTATGCTTACAAAATTCATTTGACAATGTAATTGTAACATGCACATTTGATAAATGAAAGATGAGTGATCGAAAGGGCCGAATGTAAGACGGGCCTGCGTGCCCAATTTGTTACCCTTTTAAAATATAATTTGTTCGTTCGTTCGTTCTATGGTTGACCCTCTCTTGCCAGTCATTGATTCCAAGTGCTTGTAGGTCTGTATATATATATATAATCTCTCTACCGTCTTCTTGGTCTATCTCGGGGTCTACGGCCATTTATTTCCTGAGTGTAAGCGAGTTTTGTTTCCCTATTATCTTCCATTCTTTCTATATGCCCCAGCCATTGTAGTCTATTAGCCTTCATGATACCAGCGATTAGCGGGGACTGAAACAGATCATAAATGTCTTTGTTACCTCTTCTTTTCCACTCTCCACTTTGTGTATCCCTAATGGGTCCAAAGATGCGTCTTAAAACTTTGTTCTCAAAGGTTTGTAACAAGGCTTCGTCTCCTTTCGTTGTACTCCAGGTTTCAGAGCCATACAGCACAACTGGTCTGATCAGTGTTTTGTATATTGTGATCTTGGTGTTGCGAGACAGCGCCTGTGATTTTAGTAGATGTTGTAGTGCATAGTATATTTTATTTCCAGAATTGATTCTAGTTTGTATTTCTTCCCTTATGATGTTGGAGCAGTTGAAGATTGTACCCAGGTATTTGTATGTTTCCGTTCTTTTAATGGTCATATTATCTATTTGTATGTGGCCAGAGTTTTTAGCCATTCCTTCTCTTGAAATTACCATATATTCTGTCTTATCTTGGTTGATAACCAGCCCCATCTGTTGGGCTTTTCCCTTTAAGTGAGTCAATATTTCCAATGTCTTTTCTTCATTTCCCCCAATAATATCTATATCATATGCATAACCAAGCAGCTTGGATGTTCCTCCAATATCACATTCCTCCTTTACCTTCCTTACAACTTTCTCTAGAGCCAGATTGAAGAGTAGCGGCGATAGTGTATCACCCTGTTTCAAGCCAGATGTTATTTGGAAAGGGTCTGATTTCCTGCCTTTATATGTTACTATAGTATAAGTATCTTTCATGTATATATATATATATATACGACAACTTCACTCCGACTGATGCAAGCCCTTTTTACGTCTCACATGACCAAACCCGCAACATATCATACATTGCAGCTACAACTCAGTCCAGTTAATTTGTAATTACTTTAGTCTTTCACCAATGCTTACGTTCCAATCAATGGTACTGATTTAACATTAGAACTGAATATCCTTACTTTGGTGCTAAGTTTAATGTATTTTGGTTTCCACACGTTTTAGAGTGGTTAAAGCCGCTCTTGCATTTTATTATCGTGTTTTTGAAATATGGTATTATGCTCTTACCTTTTTATGCATTGCTACATACATAGGTATTTGATTGCGTCTCTAGGAGCGGGTTTCATGAACATCAAACAGCTTATTGTTTAAATGGTTTCTTTGATTTATTCTCATTATCTTTTTTCTCCCCCTATGAATTTTTAAGCCTATTTATTTTGACCTCCATTTCAATGGTATTAGTTTATCTTTAATCCATTTAGTGTGTCAGATGTTAATGTGAAGACCAGATAATCGATGTGCTTTGACAGAGGAGACCATTAAATTCATATTTGGAAGTTCTAGTTTTTGTATTCTCAATCTGCCTATAGTTATTACGCATATTTTTTTTTTTTTTTTTTTTTTTTGCATATCTCTTACAGGACTTTGCAGTCAACATCAGCATTATTCAGCTGCTGTTGATGTGCTAGGCAAGATTACGCTCAGTAGTTTGCCATTGCTTTCTGAGCGGCCGGCTCACATACCTTGTAAGGTAACAACGCGGCAAGAACCGCTACCGATTCTCGCGCAGGTTACACACTCAGGAGAGTATACGGGATTACGGAGAAAGACGTTAACACCTTGGCCAGGGAGACCCGAATAAGGTAAAGAAGAATGTTTTTGTTGTTTTTTGTGTGTTTTTTGTGTGTGTTTTTTTGATCACATATCCTTTACAGGACATCGCTGTCAACATCAGCATCGCTCAGCTGATTGTTGATTTCTTGGCAAGATTACGCTCAGTAGTTTGCCATTGCTTTCTGAGCGACCGGCTCATATAATCCGTAATTTACCGACGCGGAGAGAACCGCTAATGATTCTTACGCAACGCAACGTCACTCACGAGAGTGTACGGGATTACGGAGAAAGTCGTATAACCGCTAGTCCAGGGAGACCGGAAGAAGATTAAGAATATTAGAGGTGATATAAAGACTCCATGTCTTACCAAAAGTGGTTTTTTTTTTCTCGAATATCTGTATTATTAATACACCATAAAGTATGTTGCGCTGGTCTCCTTGGCGAAGATGTTAACGAATTTCTCCGTAATCCCGTACATCCACGTGAGGATTACAGTTGCGCGAGATTCGGCAGCGGATCACGTCGTGTTGGTTACTTACGGGGTATGTGAGCCGGTCGCTCAGAAAGCAATAACAAACTACTAATCTTGACAAGAAAATCAACAACAGTTGATAAATGCTGGTGTTGACAGCAACGTCCTGTAAGGGATATGCAACTATAAAAATAAAGTATATTGCACTCACTGTTTCTGTATGCTGCCTTTGTAAAATCAATGATTGTTTGTAAGTTCATACAATGTGTGTCATCAACTTCCAAACTATCAATGCTTTGAAATGCCTTTCGCAAATCCGAAATAGAGTGGTGATTTCAGTTCCAAGTTTTGATCTATTATTTTGCTGAATGTGACTATCTTGTAATTGCAGTGTCTGTTTGGTCGAAATTTTAAATTTGCAACCCTTTGTTGTTTGTCAAAATGATCCTGGCTAGCAGTTTCCCCAGTAACTGACAGTGACATTACTACTCTATTTTTATAGCAAATCTGTCAGTGATACGACTGCGCAGCTACTCATCCCACAGGACTCATCCCCACCCCAACTGTATGACCTCCGCAAACTACACAATACAGGACGACGAAGTGGCTTGCGGATTGTTCAAACCAGTGCGACAATCATTTGATCACTTATTACTAAAAGATTCACGTGAACAGGTCGAACAATAGGACACCATCGATGTTAAATAAAAGTGCACGGCGTCAGTCTAACGTTTTCACTAACGTTCTCCTGGAAGAAACAGTAAAGATCATCCGTGATTCGTTTAAACACACACACACACACACACACGCACGCACACACACACACACATTAGGCCTACCGATATCCAAAATCGAGGATATGTGGGTGGGTGATTGTTGGTGAGTAATGGGACGGGTGGAGGATATGTGAGTGGGTGGGGAGATGAGTGTGGGTGGGGGATGTGTGGGTTGGGGAATATATGTGTGCTTGGGGTGTGGGTGGATGAGATGTGTGGTTGGTGGGAGTGATTGTGGGTGGGGAGATGTGTAGGTGTGGGGATGTGGTGGATGGGTGAGGGAATGTATGTGTGCCTGGGGTGTGTGTGTGGTTGGGTGGGTGGGGGATGTGTGGGTGAATGGGGGATGTGTGGGTGAATGGAGGATGTGTGGGTGGGTGGTGGATGTGTCTCATAACATGGTAATACGCATTGTTTATATTTACAAAATTCATTTGTCAATGTTTTTCCTATGCACTATTGATGAACGAATGATGAGTGATTGGAAGGGCCGAATGTAAGACGGGCCTGCGTGCCCAATTTGTTACCCTTTGAAAATAAAGTCCGTTCGTTCGTTCGTTCTTTCGTTCTAACCGCTGCT
>CAWUFQ010000357.1:15000-23984 GCA_963921405.1 Cepaea hortensis | reverse complement strand
ATTTTGGGAGGGGGAGGAGGGAGGAGGGAGGAGGAGGAAGAAGAAAAAAAAACTACGACAGTTGGCATCTTTGGAATGAAAGGAAGGCGTGTAGAAAATTTCATCTCAATCGGATGGGCCGTTCGCGAGCGTATAAAGGACATACATACATACATACAGACATACAGACAGACAGAGATACGGACATCCTAATTTATATATAAGAAGATTATACTGAGATCTACAACAGCACACTGATCTTATGAAAACAGCATTTTTACATTGGCACCTGTCCGTCTTGACAGACGATAGTTTGGTACATTGTGCTTCAAAAAGGCTTAATAACTACGATCCATGGCGGTGGCGAGTGTGGCTGGTAAGGCCAATTCTTGCTGCAAATGTTTGCCCACAGTAGGTGCATGTGAAAACATGGTCATTTCCACCATTTTGCACCATCTTACGTCTCTCACGCTCTGTGTGTGCTTTATCTGCAATCATTTTCTCCTTTGTCTTTATTCCATTTCTGATAGTTGCCCTCCATGCAACACGTTCAGCGGCGACGTGCTCCCAATGTGCATTATCAATGCCTGTATCAATCATATCCCGCTAACACACATCTTTGTATCGTAGTAGAGGCCGACCCTGAGATCTCCTACCCGTCTGTAATTCACCAAAAAAGATGTCCTTTGGTATTCTACCATCATCCATCCTCCTAACGTGTCCTATCCATCTAAGTCTACGAAGACTGAGCACGGAATACACCGTCACACAACCTGATCTTTCCAATACTTCAGTATTTGTGATTTTGTCTTGCCACTTAATACCAAGTATTCTTCGCAGACACCGCATATGAAAGCTGTTTAAACGTTTCTCCTGGCGTGAGTAAGTTGTCCAGGTTTCACTGCCATAAAGAAGAGTACTAAGGACACAGGCTTGGTAGACGAGGACTTTTGTTTTGGCAGTAAGCTTCCTGTTCTCCCAGACTCTTTTTGCTAACATGTTCATTGTTGTTGCTGCCTTGCCAATCCTGATGTTGATTTCCTGATTGAGGGATAATTTGTTATTTACCTCTGATCCTAGATATGTAAAATTGTCTACTATCTCCAGTTCGGAGTCGTCAATAAAGATTGATGGTATACCATGGGCACCTTGTGACATAATCTGTGTCTTCTTTTTGTTAATTGTTAAACCAAATTCAGAACAAGCATTGGAGAATGCAGATAGTAGATGTTGTAATTCTTCCTCAGAGTGGGTCGTAATCGCAGCATCATCCGCAAAAAACAACTCTCTGATCAGTACACTGCTAATTTTGGTCTTGGCCTTCAATCTCTGAGCATTATAGAGGCCACCATATGAGCGTGAGTGAATGTATATACCGTCATCCTGATCACGAAAGGCATATTTCAGTAGAAGTGAAAAGTATATCCCAAAGAGGGTGGGGGATAGTACACAACCTAGCTTAACTCCACTCTTGATTTCAAACTCTTCTGAAGTTGAGCCATCAAACTTGATTATACCCTTCATGCCTGTGTGGAACGATTCCACAATGGACAGAAGAGTTGGTGGGCAGCCATGAAAACAGCACACAAATGATATTCTATTCTTTCTTCTTATATTTAGATCAAACATGTATAACCACTTAGACGATCTACTTCGTCAGGGACTATAATCCTAAATATACATATATTCTAAATCATGAGTAATCATGGAAATACATGAACCACAATTCACCTAATGAATTAACATTACATATTATCGGATGACTTCAATGGAATGAAATAAACTCAGACGCCACAACTTCGACGTCACGATATACATTAACAGACCATTAAATCTATGAAACAACACAAGTCGTTCTCCAAGTATGGAAACACGCAAACTACACTCCATACGATGAATTAACATCACATATTATTTGATGAATTAAATGGAACAAATCAAATCACACACCACAACAATAATGTCACGATGCACATGATTGAACCATTAAATCTATGAAACAACACAAGTTCACTTCCAGAGTTATGAGTTGTAATTCTAGCAATAGTCTTCCTTATATTTATTAAAACATAATTAATTATCCAGAAGATTTTTTTAGCTAGGTTTAAGATTACTTTCACTATACAAAAAACAATAATAGGGTGGAGTATTCCCCCATGGTTGATTTTAGTTAAGTGGGCGATGTTGGACCACATGTTAGTAATCTGACTATGTGCGAGATAAAGACTAATAAATAATAATTTATTGTAACGTAACGTATTTACTCTCTGAACTAATTCCTTCGACTAATATATATATATATATATATATATATATATATATATATATATATATATATATATATATATATATATATATATATACATATATATGTATATATATATCCATCCATCCATCATGTGGCATGCCGGTAAGCGTGGGCGGTCATGTTCTGCCATCTCACCCGATCACCAGAGTCGTGGATCAGCTCCGTGTTTCTGTCTCGACTATGCCACAAGGCCAAGCCATCCAGGTACTTGCTTCTAGGTCTTCCCCTTGGTCTGTTCCCCTCGATCTTACCAGTTGTCACCAAATTCTCCAATCCATTTCTTCTCATAACATGTCCAAAAAATTTTGACTGTCTACGTCTAATTTCTCTAATCAATTTACGATCTTCATTTGTTTCTTGAAGGACTTGTTCATTGGTCTTTCTGGCTGTCCATGGTATTCTTTGCATTTTCCTCAGAAACCACATCTCTACAGCCATCAGATGTTTTTCAGCCTGACTGCTCATTGTCCACGCTTCACATCCATACAAAAGTACAGGCTCAATGTAGCATCTCAACACTCTCTTTCTCGTTTCAATTGACATCTTTTTATTGGTCAATATGTTTTTCATCTTGCTAAAGGCTACTTTTGCCATGGCGATTCTTGTTCTAATCTCTTCAAGGCATCTCCCATCAGATGTTATTACTGTTCCGAGATAATTGTACCTGCTCACTTGTTGAAGAATATTCCCATTTACTTGTATATTACATTGTGGTATTTCGTCCTTCCTAGTGACGACCATAATCTGTGTCTTTTTACAATTTAATTCTAACCCTAGTTGTTCACTGTGTGTCACAATCGCATCTACTAAATTTTGCAGGTCCTGTTCATTGTCTGCAATCAAGACTGTATCATCTGCATATCTAATGTTATTGATGCATCGTCCCCCAATGTTGATTCCTTCCATATCTTCAATATTTCTGAAAATACTTTCACTGTACAGGGAAAACAGATCTGGAGACATTACACATCCCTGTCTCACACCCCTTTTAATAGGCTGATATTGGCTTACTTCATTATCAACTCTTATGGCAGCTTGTTGTTTCCAATATATGTTTTTTACAAGTCTAAGATCTTTTCCATCAATTTGTAGATCTTCAAGCATCCTTATCATGTTGACATGTCTCACTTTATCAAAAGCCTTTGTGTAGTCAATAAAGCAAAGGTGTAGATCTTTGTTTACTTCTATAGAACGTTCGATTATGTTTCTCAGTATATACACAGCATTTACTGTACCCTTGCCTTCCACAAACCCACATTGTTCTTCTCCTATTTCAGGTTGTATTTTCCTCCTAACTCTTTGCATGATAATTCTTAGCAAAATCTTCGTGATGTGACTCATTATACTAATTGTTCGATGTTGATCACATTCCAAGGCTCCTGATTTCTTTGGGATTGCAATAAATACAGAATTACATAACTCCTGAGGTATATTTCCAGTATCATATATTGTATTAAGCAGACTGGTAACTTGATCTATTCCATATTCTTCTAAAGCATTAATCATTTCTGTTGTGACGCTGTCTGAACCGGGGGTCTTGCCAGATTTCATATGGTTAAGAGCATTCTGAACCTCCATCTTCAAAATTGCTGGTCCTTCATTATTATTTTGAACATCATACTGTTCGTCTCTGTTGTCGTCATACAGGTTTTTCACGTAATCTGACCATTCATGTAATATCTGATCTTTTTCTATTATGACTCTTCCATCTTTTGTCTTTAGGCAGCCTGCTGATGTACGTGTTCTTTGATTAGTAAGCTCCTGAATTCTTTTGTGCATTAGGTTCGCATTGTTACTGTTGTGTTGTTTTTCAATTTCTCTGCAATTTTTCTCAAGCCATGTTTCTTTTGCCTCCTTACATAAGGTTCTCACTTTTCTGTGAATTTCTTCATATTTGGCAGGATTATTTTTGTTCTGTCTTCTTGTTTCCATTAGTTGTAAAATTTCTTCAGTCATCCATGTCTTACGGCCCACTTTCTTTACTTTTGGAATAGTTTTTTCTGCTGCGCAACTGATTGAATTCTTCATCGTTTCCCATTGATCATCTACATCTTGAAACAGGATCTCTAGATCAGACAATATATCAAATTTGTTCTTTACTTCTATGTTAAAATTATCTTGTATTTCTTTGTCAGTTTTCAATTTGCACCAGTCATATTTAGGGTTTCCTGCTGTATACTTGACTTTCTTTAACTTTACCCTCAATGTGCCTGTAATTAATCTGTGATCACTGTAACAGTCTGCATTTGGAACTGTTTTTACGACTGTTAACGCATTTCGAAACCTTTTGCTAATCAGGATGTAATCTATCTGGTTTTTAATCCTGCTGTCTGGACTCCTCCATGTCCATAATCTTCTAGGATGCTGTTTAAACCAGGTGTTTCCTACAACCATTTCTTGTTCTTTTGCCCATTCTACAAGTCTGTATCCTCTTTCATTTCTCTCTCCCAAACCATGGTTGCCTACACTGCATCCATCGCCTTGCTGTCCTATTTTTGCGTTGAAATCACCCATTATGATATTTATTTCTGATTTTTTGCAGTTCTTCAAAGCAGACTCCACGTCATTATAAAATTCCTCTATGCTTTCTTCACTGCTTTCACTTGTTGGGGCATATACTTGAATGACATTTATTTTAAAAGGTCTTCCGTTTAATTTTACTAATAGGACTCTGTCTGACACAGCATGATATCCTTTGACAGAATTTGATGTTTGCTTATCTAATATAATGGCTACACCTCTTTGCTGTTCTTCTCCCCCAGAGTAAATAATCTTACAATCCTCTCCTGTCCTTATCCCTGCTCCTTTCCATCTCGTTTCCGATATTCCTAATATGTTAATCTTCTCTCTCTTCATTTCTTTTTTTGATGTTTTCTAACTTTCCATCTGCATTCATTGTTCTAACGTTCCAAGTTCCTACTTTCAATGATATTAATCTGTTGCACCTAGTAGCCTGTTGACGGTCTGGAGTCACCTGGTGCGCATGACTATCCCTACCGGGCGAGGTTGCTCCTATGGAGCACCCATTTACGCCGTTTCTCTGATTATCGATGATTTCACACAACATGATTTTCTTGGCATGTGTAAAGAAGGTAGTTTGCCATTGCTTTCCTTCCTAGCAGTGACCATACTGGTCAGTGACCGTAGCCATTGTCTCCTCAAAAAAGAGATCCTCTGCCTACCGTCGTGAAGGTGGAGACCATAACCTACAACTATCTGTTGGCTGCTCTCCATCTTCATCCACCACCTGCACCCATGGCTTCACGTAACCCTGATCGGGGGGCTAAACGGGTTATATATATATATATATATATATATATATATATATATATATATATATATATATATATATACACACTAGCTGACCCGGCCCGGCTTCGCCCAGTCCCTGGTGGGGAGCATCTCATTTAATTCATATAAGTAGTCATATAAGTTCCCGTTCCCGTTACCGACTATCTGTCTGTCTGTCTGTCTGTCTGTCTGTCTGTCTGTCTGACCCGGCCCGGCATCGCCCAGCTCCTGGTGTGGAGCATCTCATTTAATTCATATAAGTAGTCATATAAGCTCACGTTCCCGTTCCCGACTATCTATCTGTCTGTCTGTCTGTCTATCTGTCTGTCTGATCCGGCCCGGCTTCGCCCAGCCCCTGATGGGGAGCATCTAATTTAATTCATATAAGTAGTCATATAAGTTCCCGTTCCCGACTGTCTGTCTGTCTGTCTGTCTGTCTGTCTGTCTAATCATTTATTGGTTGCAGTTAGAACAACCTTAGATAAACGAAGACCAACTTACAAAAAGCATTAGAAAGAGCACTTGAAAGTTCTTTACATCTTCCCCAACAATTAACTTGGGTAAATGGAGCAGCGGCAGCAGCAGCAGAAGAAGAAGAAAAAGGAGGAGTAGGAGCTGGGAGGAGGAAGAGAAAAGTGGAGGAGGGAGGAGGAGGGAGGAGTAGGAGGGAGGAAGAGATAGGTGGAGAGAGGAGGAGGAGGGAAGAGGAGGGAGGAGGAAGGAGGAGGAGTAGTAGGGAGGAGGAGGGATTAGGAGGAGGAGAGAGGAGGAGGAGGGAGGAGGAGGGAGGAGGAGGAGGGAGTAGGATGAGGAGGGAGGAGGAGGTGGGAGGAGGAGGGGAGGAGGAGGAGGAAGAGGGAGGAGGAAGAGGGAGGAGGAAGGAGAAGGAGGAGGAGGAGGAGGGAGAAGGAGGGAGGAGAAGAACGCAGGAGGAGGAGGGGGAGGGGAGGGAGGAGGAGGGAGGAGGAGGGAGGAGGAGGAAGAGGGAGGAGAAGGAGGGATGTGGAGGGAGGAGGAGGAGGGAGGAACGAACGAACGAACGAACAGACTTTATTTTCTGGAGGAGGAGGAAGGAGGTAGAGGGAGGAGGAGGGAGGAGGAGAGAGGATGAGGAGGGAGGAGGAGAAGGGAGGAGGAGGGATGACGAGGAGAGGGAGGAGGAGGGGGAGGAGGAGGGAGGAAGAGGAGGAGGGAGGAAGAGGGAGGAGGAGGGAGGAGGGGGAGGATGTAGGAGGAGGAGGGAGGAAGAGGAGGTAGTAGGAGGAGAGAGGAGGAGAAGGGAGGAGGAAGGAAGAGGAGTGATTAGGAGGAGGGAGGAGGGCGAGGAGGCAGGAGGAGGAAGAGAGAGGAAGAGGGAGGAGGAGGAAAGAGGAGGAGGAAGGAGGAGGAAGAGGGAGGAGGAGGGAGGAGGAGTAGAAAGAGGGAAGAGGAGGATGGAGGAGGGAGAGGGAGGAGGGGGAGGGGAAGAGGAAGAGGGTAGGAGGTTTAGGAGGGGAGAGGAGGAGGAGGAGGAATATAACGCATATGCCTGTAGATTTAATAATGGCTGAAGTTGTTCCATGTCTTCTTAGAGTTGGCGACAGTGTAAAGAAATATAAAATCTTCAAACTTGATAGAGATAAGGTAACTATTATTTATTTATTCTTTAAGCATAAAAAGATGAGTTACAATGTTATGCATTATTTTTAAGAAAACTTTGAAAATGCCTTAAAGATTGTATCATTATTTATTATAACTCATATGCCGGTACATAACTATGGACAAAGAGTTTATAAATCTTTGAAAACGATGCCACAATATGACTATAAGTTATACAGAAAAGTTATGCCCCTTGAAATAACTTTTACAGAGTTAAGTCCCCTCGCTGTATTGAAATTACAATGAAAAATGGAAAATTAAATAATATTGGGTAAGCAGCCGATTTCACACTAAAAAAATATCACAGTGGGCTGCGCTGGAATGAAAGGAAGACGTGTAGAAAATTTCATCTCAATCGGATGGGCCGTTCGCGAACGCATAAAGGACATACGGACGGAGATTGCCTTTTATATATAAGATATATATATATATATATATATATATATATATATATATATATATATATATATATATATATATATATATGTGTGTGTGTGTGTGTGTGTGTGTGTGTGTGTGTGTGTGTGTGTTATTTAGAGAAATGTGCTAATTCCAAGCTAAGCACATAGTTAATATATCTTAACTAATCGTCTACTGAATAACTCGGATTTCGTTTCCGCATGTGGATACTTTTTAATTTCGAGAATCAAGTAATTTAATTTATCCATGTTTAATACCACACGTGGGTTTGCACCTGCTTGCTTTGCGTTGTCCCTTGTCAGCGAGCAGCGTGACACAAACATTTTACTAATTCTAGTATTAGTTAACTAACTCTAGTTTTAATAGTATCTATTTTCGATCGGCATGTAATAATTTTAGTATTAGTTATTTACCACTAGTATTATTAATATTATATATTATCGATCGGTCCTTATATTATTACACAGGCATATCGACACACACAGCGGAATGTTAACAACAAAAGTATTCTGAACCTACCCTGCAACTTGGTTTTGACTGAGCCTATCAGGTGCAGAGACTATCACTGGCTTTTACTATGTTTTAGTGGGTTGTTCGGCTTAACAAGAGGCAGAAAAAATGTCTAAGACACAGACAAGTGTTCTATATTAAACAGCTAACGTGATAGCTCCTGACACCTTCAAGCCAAAGTGTCAAATGGCCTATTTCAGGGTATTTACAGGAGAGTTCTCTTCCCGAACAAAAGAGCTCTCATCGACTTCCTGTTGCCAAAATAAATTCAAGCCAAACTGAATATTATTTTCAGCCTGACTTTATTTCTTGGCGTGTAAACAAACCCTAAACTGCCTCTACTTCTAACTATTCTAATAAATCTGATTTTATATCTAGATATATACTTATGTATATACATACACCAAATAACGAATATCATATATAATATATGAATATATGGACCCAATATAAAATAATACAGAAATACATAAGGGGGTTTCCTGAGGGCTATCCCACAATAAAAACGATATGAGATTTGGGCCACCTCGTCACAAACTCCAGCAAACAAATGCAAGTAACTGTTTTGAAAACAATCATATTTCCTGTGACAATATACGGTTGTGAATTATGGACAATTTCGTAATCACTAAAGAACAAAATGTGGACATTTTAAATTACATGATGCAGGTAAGTTCTGAGAATATCGTTGAGAGGGAGAATTTGTAAAATACTGATATTCTACAAGATCGTCATCCGCAGGAAGACGAACACAAGAAGAAGGGCAGAGGTCGACTAGCAGGAAGACGAACATAGGAAGAAGGGAAGAGGTCGACCAGCAGGAAGACGGACACAAGAA
>CAWUFQ010000357.1:0-10000 GCA_963921405.1 Cepaea hortensis | reverse complement strand
CCTGACGAACAGACGTGAAAAGCTGGGGTGACCAAATTTTCAAACAGGGACAGCAGAATGTCTAGATCCGAGGTAGGCTTGTGAATCCTTAGATCAAATTGATGACCAGATGTATCAAGTATCAAGTAATAGTATCCAGTGTTTGTAATGTCAATTGAAATGTATTATTATAAATTAAAACCTCTGAAATGTAAAATGCTCGACTGTTAGATTCTAATACTCTCTTCAACAGAAACTGCAACTTCTGATATTCTTAAAGATAGTTATTAACTTTAGGAAGTGCATAATAATAATACATTCTATTCTGGACAACTGTACGAAGTGATGATTCTAAGGCAACCTTGTGCATTTCCTCTGAACCACTGCTTGAAATACTATCAATATCTACAGCTCATAAGACAGTTCGTGTACTAGAACAAGTACCTAAGGAGATGGCAAAATGCCAAGAAGAACAGAGCTGGTCCCTGCTTGCACTTAGAAAGAGAGATGCACACAAAAGTAAGCTATTTCAAAAAACTGGTCAAGGTGGTTAAAAGCGAAAAATGGGCAGAGGTGTGTCAAAGAGTAAGCACAGACAAGTCACTGAAATTGTTCTGGCGACTACATAAAAGCATGAGTGGTGTAGTCAAGAATAAGAGCATTTCAGACTTCCAAGGTGCTGACCTCACCTGGCAGAGGACTGACGAGGACAAGGGCAAAGCCCTCTTTGAACGCTACCTTGAGCAGGGCAACCAGACGGACATGGGAGGCCGAAATCTGGCCAAGGAGGTCACCTCAGACAGATGCAAGGCCCAGAACACTTCGGAGGAAGACACAGTGACAGTTAAAGAAATCAAGGCTGTGCTTCGACGATGAAAAAACAGTGCTCCAGGTCCTGATGGCATAAGATACGACGACATAAATAGGTGTACCGACAATGAGCTAGAGAAACTAGCAGACATGTACAACAACAGTATAGGGAGTGCTAGCATCAAGGAGGAATGGTTACACAGCTATCTGATTCCCTTGCCGAAGCCTGACAAAGACCACACAAAAATTCAGGGATATCGAATTATAACCATGCAGAATACAATAGGCAAGCTGCTGGAGAAGGTAATTGCCAGGAAAATATCAAGCCAACTAGAGAGGCAAGGTGTTTTCCCACCTACCCTGGGTGGGTACCGTCCAAAAAGAGAAACCTGGACCAATGCAGCAGTCTTTGCCCATGATGTCTATGAAGGTTTCCACTCAGGCACTGAAACCGTTGCTGCAGCGATTGATCTTGAGGACGCATACACCAGAGTACCACTGGATTTTTTAATGTTTCAGCTTCTTGAACTAAACGTAAGTCCATTCCTCCTTAGTTGGATCGCTGCAGCCCTCTTCCAACGGAAAGTAGTTTTTAGATGTGGCAGTTGGACTTCGGAACCAACAACAATATATCCTGGCCTACCACAGGGATCACCATTATCTCCGGTACTGTTCAACGCCTACACAGTGAGAATCACCAGTGAGCAGATCACTGGACCTGGCAGGACATTGTCGTATACCGATGACGTTTTAGTGTATCGTCAGGGTAAGGATAGAGAGGAGGTTGCTGTGGAACTACAAACCGAACTCAATCGCATAAGTACTTGGTGTGATGAAGCTGGGGCAATGGTCAACCCAACAAAGGCAACAGTGACTTGGTTCTCGTTGAATAATCATATTGTCAACAATCCAACACCAACTGTAATGCTGTGTTCAGAGACGGTGGAAAGAACGCAGGCAATGAATTACCTGGGGATACGGTTTGATCGAAGCCTTGCTTATAATGTGCACATAGACCAGGTGATAACAAAGGCCAAGCGGGGTTTGGCAGCGATGCGGGTGATGGCGGCAGCAAACTGTGAGCAGCGCCATCTATGTCTTCTGTACGAGGGGCTGGTCATGTCTGTTTTGGAGTATGCAATGGCAATCCTGACTCTCAGCCATAAGCAGATAGAAAGGATGGAAAGGATACAGAATGAAGCTATGCGCATTATTCTTGGATGTACAAGAGATACAACATGCAGGGCGATGCGCTACCTTCTTGATTTTCCAACCATTGAAGAGAGAATACAAGTTTGCAGGGCACGAGCCTACCTCAGAATTAACGCAAACACACAACATCCACTGCATAGTGAAATTAGGAAGGTGAAGGGCAGCAGGTTAAAAAGAGGACGGTCGTGGATGGGTCAAGCCGAAGACATTCTTCAACAGGTGTGTTCACTTGAGGACTTAGAACCTGGCGAGGAGTGGGTGCAAGTGCTAACAGACTTCTGCACATCCTTTTCAGTTTGCATCCAACTAGATAGAAAATGCAGACAAGAAAATCCAGCTGCTGTTGAGGCTGAAGTACAAGCGTTGATTTTCGAGAATTCGCTAGACGGTGATGCGGTCATCTACACAGATGGGTCGGTCGTCCGACATGTGAGAAGCTCATGGGCCTTTACAGCTCGGGCCGGAGGGAGAATTGTGAAGGAGGACACTGGTGTTTTCACTGAAACCACAAGTAGCCTGACCATGGAAGTCATGGCAGTAAGTAAAGCAATAACATGGCTCGAGACACAGACATTCACTAGGGCTTGTTTCCTTAGCGACTCAATGAACATGATCAAGAGGATAGAGGAAGGGTCGATCCGAAGAGAATGGTTGCTGCCTCTGAAGCGGTCTCGGCTGGCAAAGTTTAGTTTCATCTTCGTGCCAGGGCACGCGGGAGTACAAGGAAATGAGCGGGCTTACAAGCTCGCAGGTGAGGCTACTGTGGAGTGCGGACGCGCCATGGACCAGGCTGACATTCTGAATGCTCTACGAGAAGTGAGACTTTTGCGAGAACCAAGTGATGACTGTGAATCTACAACAATGGCCAGACTGTGGGAGCAGCAAATTAAAAGAGGGGTGGCCAAACAAGAACACTACGCAGGAAGCCAAAGAAGATTGATAAACAAACACAGCGTCGTTAGCCGCTACACGCTGCGGGATTTGCTGAGGAGGGGATCCGAGCACTTATGGACTGAATGGTTCGATGTGCAACGAGGATGATCTGTCGACGAACTAACCAACTAACTAACTAACAAGTGCCTCGTTTTAAAACAGACTTATCTATGTCTATTTACAATCTAGAAAGCTGAAAGAGAAATCAAATCTTTCCTTTCTAATTCATCTATTGAATAAATAGGGTTTGATGGAATAAATAGTTATATTTCTGTCAGATTTTATTTAGATAAGGGCACTTATGAACTGCATTACATCAGAAAAGTTATGCTTCGCGGAACTCCATCACCAGAAGTTGACTTAACCCACTACTCAACATAACTTAAAACACAACACCACACCACCCAACACTCAACACCTCAACAACAACAGGTATTGGGAGAGGAGTTATTATACACAGAAGAAGGAAGAGTTGGTTAATTGGGAAAACACAGAGAACCATTTATACACACTACAAACCCAATTGAGTGATAGAAATGTTATAAATGTATGCTAATTATGTACATGCATCTTAACACCTCCTCACTCTTGTCACTGTCTTACTGTACACGTCTCACCGACCCCAGGTCCAATGAGAACTTACATACAGCAGGAACCAGCTGATACCAGGCGTACACAGTGTGATAAACTCTGACCACCCCAAATTAACTCAACACTAGATTAGAGAAAAGAAGAGGGGGGGGGGGAACTAGTTCCTACTTCAGGAATTTAGGTTCTTCCGACCTACTTCTAGAATATTGCATTGGTAGGATTGTATATGTTTATGTGAATCTTACACAGTGAATTCTTGGTGGCAACCCATTGGCAACCAATTGGCATCCAACTGGCAACCAACTGGCCATCCAACCAACCCAGACCAGAAAGAGGGAAGAGAGAGAAAGAGATGAACTACACTTGAGATGGAAGATGACTAAGCCATGAGCAGAGTATGGGAAGCCTTCAGAGAAGCTACACGGGCAGAACTGAAGTGGTTCCATCAGACAATGGACCGAGGCTTATCCTAATCTCCCAATCACAAGGGTACTTTTCTCTAAGGAACACACAACGCAATTTCAGGAACAGATACCTAAATGTTGATTTAACATCTCCACACTTATAATGTACAACATTTAAATGCTTACAATGTTTCCACACTTGTTGACATAGTATTCATTGATGTTTATTTGTTGATGGACTGTAAACTTGGGCCTATATGCCATTTTCTATGTTATCCTGTGTAAACCACAACAGAAAATGTATGTCAAAGGCCAGAGGACACAGGCCAGTCAATAAATGATGAACCTTAACTGACCTCCTGTTGATTTGTGAGTTCAACCTATCTGTTGATTCTCCATCTTATGTGTGTAAACCATGTTGTCAAGGTCTACTGGAATATGTTAAATGTTTAATTGTTAAAAACACATCTACTCATGATGAGATACTAAATTTGGGAAAGAAGACTCTAGATCTATCAACTGCTCAACATCCATGATTTCTTAACATAAATCAAGCTGAGAGAATTCTCCAGACTTTCCTCAGATTTGATAAACAAAAGGGGGGATCAGGAGCTAAAAGATTTCTTGGAGAAGGGGCAGAATCCCAGTTGGTATTTATTATTCTCACCAGGGCCATAATCTATATATCCTACACTAAATTAATAAGACGAAGCCTGCAGATAACTCGAGGGTCATATTCTGGGGTTATTGAAGATAGAAGAGGATGGGGCCCAACTTCTTTGATTAGAAATGGAGCATGCACCACAGTGATCTCCCACTCCCTTCAGAGTATATGACATATTGGGAGCTCATCCGGGATGGTTCCCAGGGAATAAATTAAACAATTACATAATACATTGTGTGTAATTAAACAATTACATAAAGATTGTGTAATTAAACAATTACATAAAACATTGTATTACATAAAACATTAACACAAACATCTTTAGATCAAGTATTGTCATCTTTTGATAAACTTAATTAATTAACAACATGTTGGTTGTAAAACATCCATCACACATAGAATCTGTATTGCTTGAGTAATGTGCTTTCAGGTTAATTGAATATAGAGTGTGAATCTACTATCCAAACACTACTTCTCTTTCAGAGAAGGTGTTCTTTTCCTGAGGAGTCTGATCTTACAGCATTTCATCAACCATCGGAAAATCTTATCCGGAGGGAAATCACTGTCTAATTTCAGATTCTTTCTTTTACTAGGGATTAATTCTGGTTACTTCAATGCCTGCTGCCTTGGGCTTTTCCAGCATTGGCAGACAGACATAACATAAAGTGTTTAATATTGTGCATGCTTTGCTGTATATTTGCAGATCAGGGACTGACAAGCTTACTCGAATCAGACCACATTGCATTTATATTTTTTGTT
Source organism: Cepaea hortensis (assembly GCA_963921405.1). Classification (NCBI taxonomy): domain Eukaryota; kingdom Metazoa; phylum Mollusca; class Gastropoda; order Stylommatophora; family Helicidae; genus Cepaea; species Cepaea hortensis. The sequence goes on along the minus strand of CAWUFQ010000357.1, from coordinate 4,648 downwards.
GGCAGGGCAAATAAAGCAATAAATTCTAGGCATGGCGGAAACTGCTAAGTTTCGGGCCCAAATAACAGAAACAGGTAGGGAATGCGGGTTAGATGACCCTGAGCTAGCTAACTATATTTCAGAGGCATTCGACAAAAGAGAAAGACTTCAAGCCGAACTGGCCCTCAAAGAAAAACAACATCAAGCTGAAATAGCTGAAAAAGAGAAAGGACGCCTACAAGCATACGAGTTGGAACAAAGGAGACTTCAAGCAGAAATAGAGGAGAAAGAGAAACGATTTCAAGCAGAATTGGAGGAGAAAGAGAGAAGACTACAGGCTGAAATGGAAGATAAGGAGAGAGAGCGTCAACACCAACTGGAGTTGAAGAGAATGGAGACTGAATTGGAGATCCGAAGACTAGGGGGAGGGAATGGTCCCACACCCTCGACCTCATCAGGATTGCCAGTGACAGAACCACATTCTCATGTCTCCTACCTTAATTCTGGAGCTATGTCATTTCCTCTGGAACCCTTCAATGACCAGACTGACAACATCGAAGGATTTTTATCACGCTTCGAGGCAATGGCTGTCAGCTGTGGGCTTAAAGAAGGGAGATGGGCAACGAAGTTAGCGCAAGCTTTAAGATCTACCGCGTATGACGTGTTCTCGAGGCTTACTCGTGAGGAACAACAGGAATACGAAACACTCAAAAAGGCACTCTTGAGCCGATTCGAAGTGGACGGGGATTCTTACAAAGCTCGTTTCAAAACCGCAAGGAAAGAACCGGGTGAGAGTTATGCGCAACTAGTAGAAAGGCTAAAGTCATACATCCAACGATGGACTTGCTTAGGAGGGTTTGAGGAGAGTTTTGAGGGACTCCGTGAAATGATAATCATTGATCAGATAAAGGGGAAGATGTCGAATGAAATGAAAGCATTCTTAACCCAAAACGGGACTGACCGCCTAGAAACAATAATCATCCTGGCAGAGAGATTTGAAAAATCTCAGAAGGAGATGGGAGGTAAGGGACGTTCGAACAATACCCCCTCGCAAAACAAAACTCCAAAGCCAAAAGAGGGTGAAAACACTTTAGCCACCAAGAAAAATGGGAAATCCAAGAAAAACACTCAAAACACAGCCCAAACAGCGCCGAAGGAGGAAAAGTCATTCTGCACCCATTGCAAAATTAGAGGTCACACATTTCAGAATTGCAGGAAGAAGCCATCTCCACACACAGCGGCCTGTTTGGCCAACCGAAAAGAGAAAAGAGTGAGCACTGGTGAAACGTCCAAACAGACACCTCATCAAGACACACCATCTCGTATTCCGGTTGTAGAATCCATCTTGCTAAATGGATTCAAAACGACCTGTCTATATGATACTGGATTATCGTATGACTGTGTTGTTTCATCATCCTTAGTTCACCCTGAACAGGTGACAGAGGAAATAGTGGATTTACAGGGACCACTGAAGAGTTCAACATATATGTCTCTTCCAGTGGCAAAAGTGAACATAGCCTCGCGGTATGTCACTGGGACAATCAAGGCAGCAGTCTTGGACGATCCGATATATCCCGTAGTCCTCGGCTGTAGATTTATCGTTCTAGGAGAACCTGTTCAACCTGTGGCGATGGCGACAATGACCACTCGATCCCAGGCGAAAAAGATTCCAGAAACAACTACGCCAATCCCTCGAACGGAGGAACTGAAGAGGGCACAAGAAGCCGACAGCAACTTGGATCCCTGCTTCAGAAAACTGCCAAAATCACATTTACCTCTACGTAAAGGTGATCTGTTCATGAAGTCAGCACTTCTTTACAGAAAAGCAGGAGGAGCTGGACAAGAGTTTAATCAACTTGTTGTACCAACTCAATACAGGACTCAGATCTTGGAAATGGGTCATAATCTACTATTCAGTGGGCATATGGGTATCAACGCTACTACACAGCGGATTACAACTCACTACTTTTGGCCAGGGATGAACTCAGACATACAACGGTTTGTAAAATCATGCCCACAGTGTCAGAAAGTATCACCAAAACACCGGACACCACCGGCAATGTTGGGTTAATCGCCCATAACTGGAATTCCATTTGAGAAAGTGGCGGTAGACATAGTCGGACCTCTCTCAGCAACGAAGAGGCGAAACCGATTCATATTAACGCTTGTGGACACAACAACCATGCGGGCCGAAGCGGTTCCTATGCCCAGCTGTGACTCCAAACACGTCGCTGATGCATTATTAGGAATATTCACACGTCTAGGATTCCCACAGAGGATCTTGACGGACAACGGTTCACAGTTCCGTGGTAAGCTCATGGAAGAGACCTTCAGATTTTTCATGCACGCCATATCTTCAGTTCACCATATCACCCTCAGTCAAATGGACTTGTGGAAAGGTGGAAAGGGACATTGATTAGAATCCTGCGGAAAATTGCCCAGGAGAAGACAGAGGATTGGGACTTGTATTTACCCGCAGCTTTATTTGCTTACAGGGAAGTACACCTTCACTCAACAGGTTTTGCTCCAGCCACACTGTTGTTTGGACGACCGATCAAAGGACCACATGAGGCGCTACTTCGAACCTGGACCGATAATACTACAGATGATACAGTCGTGACTGCATCTACATATGTTGCCGAGTTGAAAAATCGTTTACAACACAGTTGGAAACAAGCGAATGTCAATCTACGTCACGCCAGACGAAGAATTGCTCGTAACTTCAACCGCAAGGCAAGGGATAGAGAGTTAGAGGTAGAAGAGAAGGTGATGTTGCTGCTTCCAACCAGTCAGAATAAGCTGCAAATAGGATGGAGAGGACCTTATGTAGTGACGGAGAAGATCTCACGTACCAACTACAGAATTTCAGTCAAAGGCAAGATGAAAGTATTTCACATAAACCTCTAGAAGAAATTTCATGAAAGACCCTCAACCACCGAACCTGCACATCTGATGGCCATGAGTGTGGCTACTGAAGTCGAAGAAGGATCAACAATGGGAGTCGAGTACCCACTGCAAGCCAAAGAGACCTCTAAGGATGTGGAAATCAATCCCAACTTAACAAATGATCAGCAAAAGCAGATTAGGGAACTTATGGCAAAATATACAGAAGTACTTACTGATAAGCCAGGAAGAACTGATTTGGAGGAATTTGACATGAAGTTAAATGACACAGTGCCTGTGCGAGTCAAGACTTACCCAGTTCCTTATGCAAAGCAAAAGACTTTAGAGGAAGAAATACAACAGCTGCTCACCGCAGGAATAATCTCACCATCTGAATCACCTTACAGTGCCAGCGTCGTTTTATTGAGAAAGCCAAGTGGAGAACATAGATTGTGCATCGATTATCGACAGCTCAATGCTATTACTGAATTCCAAGCAGAACCTCTGCCTGATCAGAATAAACTCTTCACAGCACTCAACCGACCTAAGTACTTTACTAGGATTGATCTCAGTAAGGGATATTATCAGATTCCTGTAAAACCGGAAGTTAGACCATGGTTAGCTTTCAGCACGCCTGGAGGACACTATGAGTTCAACGTTCTTCCATTCGGATTAAGTAATGCTCCCAGCGTTTTTACACATATGATGGGAAAATTACTTGACCCACTACAGCATCCAGACATCAGTCACTTCATGGATGACATCCTGATCGCAACTGAAACATTTGAAGAGCATGTAGAAACACTGCATCTTTTGTTCAGGCGCCTCAGAGAAACTGGATTGACGGCTAGACCAAAGAAGTGTCAAATAGGATTCCAAGAATTGGACTTTCTAGGTCATAAGATATCTCATGGACTGATAACTCCACAAGAGGGAAATGTGGACAAACTCCAGAGAGCACCTCGTCCAAAAACAAAGAAGGATGTAAGATCATTTGTATCCTTATGTGGATTCTATCAAAGATACATCAAGGACTTCAACACTCTGTCAGCACCTTTAACGGATCTTACCAAAAAGGGGAAACCAGAGAAAGTCACTTGGTCAGCTGACTGTGAAAGAGCTTTCACAGCATTAAAGCAGGCATTAACTGCTCATCCAGTCTTACATCTACCAGACTTGGACCAACCATTCGTGCTGCGCACCGATGCCAGTAACATAGGAATTGGGGCAACGTTGTTGCAGAGAAAGGGAGATGTACCATCAGAGCTATTCCCTGTAGCCTGTGCTAGCAGGAAATTAAATGCAGCAGAGAGAAATTACAGTACTATCGAGAGAGAATGTCTTGCGCTCGTATGGAGTGTACAGAAGTTTCAGGCATACCTATATGGCAAACACTTCACAGTGCAATGTGACCATCAACCACTCATGTTTCTCGCAGCATCCAAGACTCTGAATGAACGACTTATGAGGTGGTCGCTGCTTCTTCAACCCTACTCGTTCCTGGTTGAATACGTTCCTGGGAAAATGAATGTGGGAGCGGACTTCCTGAGTCGACACCCAGTGCCTGATGAACCAGGTCAATCAGATGCAGAAGAGAATACACGGGAGGAAACCAAGGGAACAGCTTGATAACTGAAAATGTTGGAAACATAGTTCCATACCGTAGAACAATCTGGGGTGGGGCCATGTGGCATAACCATTAACCACCATTATTCAGTTGACAAGAATGCACGCCATAGAGAGGGAAAAATATAAAACAATTGACTACACAAACTCAAACTGAAAC
>CAWUFQ010000356.1:85000-107000 GCA_963921405.1 Cepaea hortensis | reverse complement strand
CTTTTAAGGCGTAAGTAGACCCACAAATCACGTTTTATATAGATGTATTTGTTTGTTCTAGTATGTGTTCTTAGATGTATCGTCAAATTTTATGTAAATCTTGTCATTTTCGACTATTAAAGTCGGGAGTATCATCTCAAACGAAAATGATGAAAATTGCATGCTCTGATGTGATATTTCAATGGCCGGAAATAGCCGTTTCCTTGTCAGCACTTTTTAATATTGTTATGTAATATTCACAGCGATTTGCATGCTAATGAATGCATGATTGCATTCGACGTCAATTTTAGTGTTTGTGTATACATTTTCATCACTCTGCATGGGCCGGATCATTGATAATTTTTAATCTTTCCAACGGAACATCTTTTGTCAAAATGCATTTATCTACGCTGGCTGACAAGACTCGCCGCGTGCAGTCTGCGCGCGGTCTGACGTCATCACGGCATGGTATCTATATATATAAAAGAGACTGTATGTATGTCCGTTCTTTATGCGTTCGCGAACGGTCCATCCGATTAAGATGAAATTTTCGACACGTTTTCTTTTCATTCCTGTGCAACTTTCTGTCATAGTTTTTTAGTTTTTTTTTCCGGCTACTTACTTACTAAAATTTAATATTTCATTTTTCATTATAATTTCTATATAGCAAGGGGACTTAACTCTAGAAAAGTTATTTCAAGGGGCATAACTTTTAATAACATTTCCATATACTTTATAGTCATATTGTTGCATCGTTTTCAAAGATTTATAAACTCTTTGTCTATAGTTATTTACAGGCATATGAGTTATAATAAATAATGATATAATCTTTAAGGCATTTTCAAAGTTTTCATAAAATAATGCATAATGCATAACATTGTAACTCATCTTTTTATGCTTAAAGAAGTTATCTACAGTCATGTAGGTGATTAAAAACAGTTTTCATAAAAAAATAATGGATGGTGTGTGGAAGGACATTCTTTTAAGTTACTGTGCGCCAGGAGCTGGGCGAAGCCACGCCGGGTCAGATAGACAGACAGACAGACAGACAGACAGACAGACAGATAGTCGGGAACGGGAGCTTATATGGCTACTTATATGAATTAAATGAGATGCTCAACACCAGGGACTGTGTGAAGCCGGACTTGGTCAGCCAGACAGACAGACAGACAGACAAACAAACAAGCAGACAGACAGACAGACAGACTGATAGATAGATAGATCCCCTCCAGGGACTGGGCGAAGCCGGGCCGGGTCAGCTAGTGATGTATATATCTGAGTGTCTGGGTGTATATATACAAACAGGCAGAGTTATAGGCCCTTGTGTTAGACAGGGGCAGTGTTAATCTCCTTGACGACAGTGCAACCAACAGTTGTGTGAGTGTGTAGATAGGGTCACAAAAATTGGAAAGGTCAAAACCGTTTTCTTTATATCTTCTCTGTAAATTATAAACTGACACACAAACATTAATATATCGGCTTAAAATTGACCCACATACTTGAATAGGGTATCGTTGGATTTGTTTTTTTTTTCCCAAGAGCTATTCCACTAGGTAGGTTATATAAATAAAAAAGCAATTTAGAAAAAAGTTACTAAAGTGGCTAGTTAAAGAACATTGGACATAAGGCCTCCAGGGATTAATCCAAACTGAAAAGGGAATTAGAGAAGACGAAAATCACGTCAGGGAAGAAAGCAGTATTTAACTTACGAGAATTGCCAACAAACACTCAGACGCAAGCACATGTAGCTTATAATGCACTTATAATGACTGATACCCAGGAAGCCTTTCTGGTGAGAGATTATCATCTCGTTTTGTTTGACTTCCAGTGACAGAATTTCCTAGCTACAAACTCAGCTCTCAAAGGAGTCATGGCAAGCCAGCTATTTACTCGCATAACGGAGCGGCGGATTCTCGTGTAACGACCCATTGGGAATCCTTCAAGCTGAATGTACAATACGTCTCACCGAAGAGCATGACCTAAAGGTCTTCAGCAGTTAGGTCACAAAGTTCAGTCAATATTTTACATGGGGAACTTAAGATTTGATCATATGTCATTTTCTCATCGCATACCACCAGCATAGCAATTAAAATAATCATCATCACCAGGAACAATTAATAAACAGTTGTAGTATTTTAAACTCATAGTTCTTCCATACTATTTCGAACTGTTTGTAAATGTTTGTGCTTGTAACTCTTTTCCTTCACAGTTAGTGGGGGAGCAATTATATCTTTCCAGAAAGGGAATAATTCAGGGAGGTAAACTGTACTATTTAGAGCTGATGCAGCAAGTTTCTTCTGTATATCTAACTCCTCTTTCTCACTCCTGGGGATATCAAGAGCAGCTACAGCTATCTTTTTAACGAGCCAATTCTTTGCTGTTTTCTTGTATTCAGGGACTGTTTCTTCAATTAGCATACAAGAAACATTTGTTCCGAGCCTTTTCTCTTGGATGAGGAGTGTAAGGGATTTGAACCTGCACCCAGAACTAAACACTATGTCACTGCAAGCTGCGAGAGAGTAACGATCGAAGACTGAAGACACACAATGTCCCGGAAGCTGAGGTATAAGGTGTCTCGGGAGAGTAATAATCGAAGACTGAAGACACACAATGTCCCGGAAGCTGAGACATAAGGTGTCTCGAGAGAGTAACGATCGAAGACTGAAGGCACACAATGTCTCAAAAGCTGAGATATGAGGTGTCTCGGGAGAGTAACGATCGAAGACTAAAGACACATAATGTCTCAGAAGCTGAAATATGAGGTGTCTACCAAAAGAGCGAATGACGGCGCTTCGAAACAATCACTCACAACCTGATCAACATCGTTGTAAAGTCGACCAAGAAATTTGAAGCGCATTAACAGGTAACAACAAGAGTTAGTCATTTCAGCATAAATAGCAAGAGTATTTTTATCACACTTGTAACAGTTGTAATTGTCTGTTTACAAACATAAATACTATTTTCCGTTTTATTTCTTGCGGCACGGCGACTAATTATACTTTTATCCTACTATACTTCTGTCAGTTGTAATTTTCCGTTAAAATACATCCGTATTTATTGCCTTAAGCTATACTTTCCACATATCAAATACGTTATTGTGACTAAATTAAGTTAATCACGATGAAAAGTTGCAGCTTAAGAAAAGCTAATATTTAAATTTGATAACTGAATTGGAATTGTCTTTCGTGAAATTTTAATCATTCAACGCCTCAGAAACACGCACATGCAAAAAAGTATATCATAACATTTTTGTTCGCATCCTTGAAAGATATAGTTTATGTTGATGTGTGTGATTGATTTGCTTCTATTGGTGCTGTACATCTAAACAGACAATCCACTTACGTGTTCTTCCCTGACATCTTATGTGATTCATTTTGCTTTTCCTAGGTTTGTGCAAACACTCGAGATGGTTCATAAGTGATTCACTTTGCTATTGCTAGATTGTATAAACACTTGTGATGGTTCATACATACGATCGATTCGGGTAACTGTATCTCAAACAACGAAACAGCTATAACTGCTTTTGTTTTGAGAACGGCGACTTAACGTCTTAAAGATATATAAGGGGCGTTCATTTGAAATCCGTTCGTGCCACACCGCGCGTAATTGCGTACGTTGAACATGATCACGTCATAGTCATGTGATAAGTGACCAATGAATACAAGAGCACGTGCTTATCGTCCCATGATGCATTGGTTCTGTTTATGACCGTTGAGATAATGGCCGGGTTGATTCAAAATCCGTCCAAAGAAGCTCAAAGCGCGGTGATTCAGTTTCGTTCATTTGAAGGATGTCGACCAGTGGACAGTCATCGAAGAATGCAGGCAGCGTACGATAACAAATGTGTGTTGAAGACAACAGTGACAGAATGGGCACGACAGTTTTGGTAATGACCTCAGTTCACGACATACTTTCGACGGCCTGGTCTGTCAGAAGTGGCAATTGTTGATACCGGACTGAGACCACAATTGTCAGAAGTGGGGGTGCGCCACGACCTAGTCGAACGTAGTATTCCCTGATAGTCAGAATTGACTAAGGACAGAATCTATATGGCTGAAGTACAGATTAAGGCCATGAATATCAAGAGTACAGCTTATAAGTGGCTCGTAACAAGATGCAATTAGCTGACCTTAATATTCGCCAAGGAGAGGGAAGGAGAAGGTTAGTTGAGTTAGATTTAAGTTTAGATTTAAGAATAATTGACTACTATCCCAGTGCAGGTTTTTCTCCCCTGACGGTTCCCTTCCCTGGTGTCTAAGTAAACCCCCACCAATGTACACACACAAACATGCATGCACGATTCGAAAAATAACAGATAACTTAGTTTAAAACAAACTACAACATTTATTGTCTATCCTTAATCATTACACAAATGATGGTTGTCAATATGATAATGGTGAAATCATAAGTTTATGCCCTACAGCAGGGGTGGCCAACATGAGGCCCGCGGGCCGCATGCGGCCCGCCGGGAGTCATGTTGCGGCCCGCGGAGTGGGAAACGCCGATGTGGTCGAATCTGTAGCACGCTTGCTTGTTTACTTTAATTAACCAAAAAAAATTAGGTGCGTGGCCCGGCAGGGAATATAATTTCTGAAATTTGGCCTGCCTGCTGAAAAGGTTGGCCACCCCTGCCCTACAGCAATCATGAAAGTGAGATGATGAAAATAAAATACATAACTCTGGATCCTATGTGGGTCAGTGTCCGGGCTCCCAGTTGAGATAAGCATGAAGGTTCCAAATATTGCTGTATGTAGCTGGGGCGCAGTGTTGGGGTGAGCGCCCAACCTTGCTTAAATACCCGAATGGCTCGTGAATACATAACCTCTGCAGCAAAAGTCCAACTCCTGGCCTCCACGTGGCGGAACTGTTTTAACTAACAGGAGAAGGGGCGACGGCGAGTTTCTGGCGCCGAAAAATAACCAGTATGCTCTAGATGTGTATGCACGTACATGCATGTGCAGACACGTGTGTACGCGCGTATACATCTAAACTCGAGCGAGACCACAGTCTGCTCTAGCAAAGGAAAGGTGCTGAAGACGGAGGCAACCAGCCAGGAGCCGCGCCACAGAAATCAGGATGCCACGCAATTACGCAAAATGGAATATGTCGACTACTGCTAAATGTTATGGTGCTCGCCCTGCTTTGGATCCCCAGGCAGGTGCAGTGCCGGGCCCTATTTCTCGAAAGGGTCCAACCACAACTACTGGAAGTCCTTCTCAGATGTCCTGTGGAGCCAGGGGACATGAGAATAGAACGGCTGGCCATACTAAACAAAGACTTAAAATAATGCACTGGAATGCGGAGCGAGTCAGCAATAACCAAAAAAAAAAAAAAAAAAAAAAAAAAAAAAAAAAAAAAAAAAAAAAAAAAAATTAGTAAACATCTTGGACCAAGAAAAGGTAAGCGTATATTGCTTACAAGAAACTCACCTCAACGAAAATATAGCCTTCAAAATCAGAGGCTACCAGTGTTACCGATCTGACCGAAAGGACAGATGAAAAGGTGGGATACTGACCCTTGTAAAAAATAACATCACTGCTTCCCAAATCGAAGTCTACATGGAAGGGGTTGAATATCAGACACTTAAAATTAAGACAGGCAATACAGACATACATCTGATCAATTACTACTGTCCAAGTGACCGCCAACAGGCACTGGACACACTACCATTAAAAGAAAAAATGATTGTGTGTGGCGATTTCAACAGCCACTCGCAGAGCTGGGGCTATGATCACATGGACCAGAGAGGGGAGAGACTGGAAGACTGGCAGGATGAGAATAGATTAATCATGATTAACAAGCCGTCTGACCCATATACTTTCTACTCGAAATCATGGCACACTACAACTACACCTGACCTGGCTTTTTATTCACACACCTGGAGTGGAACATTACACGAATCGTTGGGAAACAACTAGGTGGCAGTGACCATTTGGCAGTCTTTCTAACTGTAGAAAATGAGCTTGTAAGTGAAAACACCACCCGCTCGAGGTGGAACAACAAGAAAGCAGACTGGGCAATGTACAAGCATCGCACCAGCATACTGGTTAGAAACCTGAACACTGAGAAAGACATAAATAAAGTAGTTGAAAAGTTTGGGAAATGCATACTACAGGCAGCGCGAGGAACAGTACCAAGAGGAGCCCGTAAACAATATAAACCCTACTGGAGTAGTAAACTGGAACAGTTGCATAATGATGTGGTAGTGTGTAGAAAGCAAGCAGAGGCCACACCCAGCCAAGATCACCACAATAAATTCCAGCTCTCAAAAGCTACATTTCAAAGGGCCAAGCTGCATGCTAGACGGACAAGCTGACAGGAGAAAACGAAGTCTCTGAACTTTGAAAGAGACACAAGGAAATTGTGGAAGCTAATAAAACAACTTAACGACGAGGGCACAGGGAGAAACTCAAAAATTGCACTACATAAAGATGGAAACATCTTAACAAGAAAGCAAGCAGCTGACCATTTTGCGGACTCATTCGCACAAGATAACAATATCAAAATTAGTCCAGAGAAACAAGAGATTCGAGAGAAACGGCAACATACAGGACAGAAGGAAATAGTACATGAGGTTCTTGAGGCAACCATCACAATCAGCGAACTGGAGCTAGCCATATCAAAACTGAAAATGAGAAAGTCACCTGGAGCTGATGGTATCTCCAATAAAATTATCAGTAACCTTGGAATATAGGCCAAAGCAAAGCTGTTGCAGATCTTCAACAACAGCTGGACCTTAGGCAGAGTTCCACAAGCCTGGAGAGAAGCAATCATGATACCCCTCCTAAAATCAGGGAAAGATAGTTCCATTGCCTCTAGCTACAGACCAATTAGGCTCACCAGCTGTCTCTGCAAAACACCGGAGCGCATCATCAATCACAGACTGCAGTGGTACATTGAAAGTAAAAACATCCGTGTGCCACAGCAGGTTGGCTTTAGGCAGTGCTACTTTACGGAAGATCAGACAACCTACCTCTCTCAAGAAATTAAGGATGCATTCCAAGAGAAGAAGCTGGTGCTTGCGGCATGGATAGATCTGAAGAAAGCCTTTGACAAGGTCTGAAAAGAAGGTCGGATGAAGAAACTGAGAAACTGCAAAGTCAATGGAAGAATGTACAAATGGGTGAACAGAAGAGCCCGAGAACAGATAGACCGACTCAAGAGCAAGAAAATACGACTGCGTCAGGATGTTCCCCAGGGTAAAGTCTTGTACCCCACACTTTTTCTAATATTCATCAACGATCGTGTTGCTAATCTATCACATGGAATTAAAGCGGCAATGTACGCTGATGACCTGGTTCTATGGAGCACAGATGAACATGCATCAGTGGCCACCAGATTGCTATAAAGAGCTGTAGATACATTTGTTGCATGGGCAAATAGATGGTGTGTCAGCATAAACACTGACAAGTGCAACACCACTCTATTTACCCTCTTTCCAAAACAAAAGGCAGGGATCATCCAGATAAACGGAACACCCCTAAGAGAAGATAAAGAAGAAACATACATTGGAGTAACATTTGATGGCAGGCTGACATGGAGAAAGCACATCAACAAAGTAATAGCAAAAGCCAGAAGGAAAATAGCCATCCTGGGAAATCTAAGTGGAACCACATGTGGAGCCAGTGGGAAAATACTTAGCAAAGTTTATCAACACAGCATACGACCACACCTGGAATACGGGTCAACTGCGTGGTGTTCGGCATCAAAAACCACACTACAAGAGCTGGACAATATGCAAAATCAAGTACTTAGAGTCACCACAGGAGGGATGAGATCAACCCCTATAGTGGAAATGGAGAAGATGGGGAGGATACAAGCACTGAGAGAGCGCAGAGATACGAAAACGCCAATACAAGCAGAAAAGTTCCTCAGCTTGCCAGGCCACCCTATGAAGAACAGATTTGAAAACCTAGCTATGGGGCGGTTGAAAAGAAGTTGTTTTATCCACCAGGCCAAACGACTCCGCAGAGAAACCACCGATCTGCTCACAGTTGGTATCCCCTAACAAGTATTCCAGAGAGAACTCCATGGAAATATGAATATAGACTATCATTACAAATTCAGACAAAAGTAAGAGGAATATTTGACAAGGAAGAACAGTGTGCAGCGCAGAACAGCCACTCTCAGCTTCCTCGATGAAGAATACCCACAGGATCTCTGGATCCGAGTCTACACAGATGGGTCAGCACAAAATGCTGTTCGAAATGGAGGAGCGGGAGTGTACCTAGAATACCCAAATAATACTAGGGAAACAGCCAGAGTACCGACAGGAAAGTACTGCCATAACTATGATGCGGAAATTGAGCCAATCAAGATAGCAACATAGAAATTACTAAATACCATTAATGGTACACAACCTGTGGTGCTATTGACAGATGCAAAATCAGTACTCGAGGCGCTCCTGTCTGGGAAATTGCCAGTACTAAGGACACTACTTTCCGAACTTAGCAGTCTGCAATAAGGCCACCATACAGTGGATACCATCCCATTGTGGAGTGCTCGGAAACGACAGAGCTGATCAATTGGCTAAGGAAGGCGCCAAGAAGAACAGCCTGATGTGCCTGTTACATACCACCAAAAGAAAAGAATGATCAAATCAGTCAGAAAGCCACCAAAACCTGCTCAAGATGACTATCACGTTATGGACAGACCAGAACAAGTCATTATTCTGCGCCTCAGAACAGGACACAATAGATTACGCAACCACATGTATACACAATTCAAGATTGGTGAAACAGCCATGTGCACATGTGGATTGGCGTCGCAGACAGCAGAGTACATACTCCAAGACTGCCCAAAATAAAGCATATCTAGGCACACCTTCTGGTCTAGAGAGTTGACAGTGGAAGATAAAATCTATGGACCGCTGTGTTAACTAAAATAGACAGTTAAATCCATACAAGAGACAACATTGCAGATATATACATTTTTCAAGCAACGAAAGAAGAAGAAGATAAGCAAAAAGTAGGTTTCTGCTTAGGTTCAGTAGTCACGCACTCTCCAGTAGAATACAGCTTGCCGGTCTTCTGACGCCTGTCAGTCCTGGCACTACCTGGTAGTCCCTAGTTCTTGGGATATATACCTAGATGCTCTTTTTGAGAGCTTGGAAGAAATAGTCAAGAATGTGTTATATCTAGTTCAACATCAGTACAATCCTAAGTAATACATACATCCTATCACCCCATATACAATGACCAGTCTGACCAAGTCTATCTTCCAGCTCTACTGCGTTCACTATCCTCCTTCTCCCTACACATCTCTCTCATACTGTCTTGTCTGGGAAAGACTTTTCAATCGTCTCACACGCCTGTAATTATTACATTTCTGCCCCCTTATAACGTCCCGTCATGAAGACTGAGATGTCCTAAGTTTATGTCCATTAATCCAGCAGACATGTAGTTCCTCCCCACCAAAGGTAGTGGTATCATAAGAGTATTTGATTCCCTGGCTTACATGCCGTGATCAATTTCCGTGAACGCTCGTCCACAACACACTGAGAGAGTTAAGCACCATATACCCCATACCAATGGTGGGCAATGTCCGCACCACTACACTTCTGCGTCAAATACAATCAATAGACAATATATGTAAGAATAGACGATCAGAACACCCATTTCTCCGAGTGAGTACACATATAACTAATTGCATCTCAAAACTCAAATACACATAACGTATGCAAATAGCACAATGCATGAGTTAGTACAATATTGTATACATAAATATGAGACATATAAACAAGTCTCATTGAAATAACCACCCAGGACAGCTGCATTGCTGGTCTGCCCGGTTTAGTCACTACTTAGCCACTGTCGTGGTAAGAATTTAAAAAAAAAATAAAGTCAGTTGACTCTATTCTGTGCAAAAAATGCTCACGATAAAACGGCGACTAGGCTAGTTTGCCTAGGAATGACAAGCATCTGACAATAACATCTGACAGTCAAAACTATATCCAAAACCTAGCCAAGATCTGCCTAACATCAGGTTACTTGTCAGAAGAATAACCACTCTATGCAATACGATATATACACAGAACTGAGGAATATGAGTACTCCATGAGATAGCCTATCACAAGCCGACCGAAGAAGGCTCCAAGAGTTTACAGGATATCACTAATATTCCTAGAGAAGTCTAAACAAAATTAGAATCAGACATATAAATACAGAGATCATTCTACCTGTTCTAAGATTTTTCATTTCTAATCTGAGTATCAGAATCCTCTAGCATATATAGTCTCCCGTATCTCCCTCCGGCGTTTATTTCAGCTACCACTTTCTTGAGGTTTTAAATGCCTTATTTGATCTGCGGGTCTAGTTCCCACCGTCGACTGTGGTAATCTCCTGTCTGAGCAATTTCAATTCACACATTTTTATGGTGCAGATTGAATTATCTTCCAGCATGTCCATCATAAATTCTTTCTGAACGATTGGCCTTCACACCTGTGAATGTGGGCAGTCTGACACTGTTTATCCTGGGGAGTCTTATCAAGCCGTGAGTTCGCACCTTGTGTCTCTGGTATGTTTCACAAGGCAGTCATCCCCCTCTGTTGAGCGATTTTCCTAGCCCTGCTTATCATGTTGCGTGGTGTCAAAGGAGCAATTAGGCTCTGAGGTAGACTGCCCAGAATAACTTCCAACTCTTGTGATAAACCAGGATGCTAGCGTCATGCCTGGGCGGTTTTATTTGTTTGCCAAGCCATTGTGAGCCCACTTGCATCACGGCTCAGTGGTCATTTACAATGCTGGTAGAGAATACATTCATTCTTATGTTTCTTTCTCTAAGTGGTACCTCAGATGTTGAAGTCCATGAAAATATTATGGGATGTCAATACGGCATTTGGTCAAGCGCATTTTGTTGCAACAGAAAAAAAACATCGCCAAAATTAATGCAGCAGTACAGATGAACCATTGTCGAAGCATACGTTCGCTAGCGAAAGAATTTGATGTGTCAATAGGGACAATACAAAAAGTCGTTCGTAAGAAACTGCAATATCGGAAGGTGTGTTCACAGTGGGTACCACGGATGTTGACCGACCACCAAAAAGAGGAACGCAAGGGAAGTTGTGTGAACCACTTGCTGCGTATCAGAGTGGAGGGTGATGCATTTCTCTTCCGCGTAGTGGCAGGCGATGAATCACGGTGTCACCAATTTGAACCGAGCAGCAAAAGAGAGAGCATGCAATGGAAGCATGATGGATCACGACCCCCCCCCCCCCCCCCAAAAAAAAAAAAAAAAAAAATAAAAAAAAACAAAACATAAATCAAGTTACAGGTTTCCGCTGGTAAGATTATGCTGAGCGCATTCTTTGACAATGAAGGACTATTGTTGGCCGACTTTAAAGAACCTGGTGTCCACATAAACTCTACCCACTACTTGCAAACACTAGATAAGCTGCAAAAAGCCATCAAGAATAAACGACCCAGCATGCTTTCTCGCGGTGTGATTTTGTTGCACGATAATGCTCGTCCGCATGTCGCAAAGATTGTGCAGGAAGCATGAACAAGGAAGAAGTTGGAAATTCTACAACATCCAGCCAATAGTCCTGATTTGTAACCATGTGATTTTCATTTGTTCGGACCTCTAAAAAAAGCTCTCAAGGGGCAACGATTTCACACAGATGCAGACGTAATGAACGCGGTAAACACTTGGTTCAGTGAGCAACCACAACCCTTTTTTGCGGATAGCATTCCCCGCCTATCTATACAATGAGATGCTTGCCTGAATGCCTACGGCGACTTCTTCTGACCAACCCATGGTGCATAATTTATTCAAAATAAATGCATTGTTTAATTCTACCACACCTGTTAATATTTTTTTCATACTTTTGCAATAAAGCCATTGGAACGGGCTTCAAATTAACGTCCCTGATATATTTATCATACCATGGACAGCCAGAAAGACCAATGAACAAGTCCTTCAAGAAACAAATGAAGATCGTAAATTGATTAGAGAAATTAGACGTAGACAGTCAACATTTTTTGGGCATGTTATGAGAAGAAATGGATTGGAGAATTTGGTGACAACTGGTAAGATCGAGGGGAACAGACCAAGGGGAAGACCTAGAAGAAAGTACCTGGATGGCTTGGCCTCGTGGCATGGTCGAGACAGAAACACGGAGCTGATCCACGACTCTGGTGATCGAGTGAGATGGCAGAACATGACCGCCCACGCTTACCGGCATGGCACATGATGGATGGATGGATATATTTATCAGGTGTAAATAAATTGTCTTTGTGGTGGTGTTAATTCCATGTTACTGATATGCAGTGTCACTTTTTTAGCAGTCGTACATTTTATAGGTACGCAGACAATTAGACGGAGTGGCAGCCAGGCAGACAGGCGTGTAGGCAGACAGACAACATACAAACAAGCAAGCAGGCAGACAGACAGGCAGGGAGACAGACAAACAGACAAACAAACAGACATACATACATACAGGCAGGCAGGTAGACAGGCAGACAGACAGACAAGCAGACAGACATACACACAGACAGACACGCAGACAGGCAGGCATTCATACAGGCAGGGATGAAAGCAAGCAGGTAGACAGACACACAGACAGATACACAGACAGACACACAGACTGACACACAGACTGACACACAGATACACAGACTGACATACACACAGACTGACAGACAGATACACAGACAGACGCACGATGTTAGGATAATGCGCCCTGTAAGAGAACTGAGCTCACAGTTATGTCAACTGTCATTCATGTCTCCCAGCACAAATAGCAACCATATTTTTACCTGTCATTTATGTCTCCCAGCGTAAATAGCAAGTATATTTCTACCACACTTGTGGCAGTTGTCGTAATTGTCCGTTTACAAACATACATTTTATTTCCCGTATAATTCTCGCGGCACGGCGATTAACTATACTTTTACCCGACTATTCTTCTGTCACTTGTAATCAGGTTAACATTCATCTGTGTTTATTGCCTCAAGCTAACTTTCCAAATATCAAATATGCTATTGTGTGTATGTTGTGTCAATCACGATGAAAAGTTGCAGCTTAAGAACAGCCAATACTTAAATTTGATGACTGAATTGGAATTATATTTCGTGAAATTTTATCACTCAATGTCTTGGGAATATGCAAATGCCAATATCATCACTTTGTTGTTCGCATCACTTGAAAGCTATTGTTTATGTTGATGTGTGTGAATGATGTGCTTCTGTTGGTGCTGTAAATCTTAACAGATAATCCACATACGCGTTCTTTCTTGACATCATAAGTGATTCATTGTATTTTTCCTAGGTTGTGCAAACACTCGAGATGGTTCATAAGTGATTCATTTTGATTTTTATCGGTTGCGTAAACACTTCTCGCGATGGATCATAAGAGCGATTCGGGTAAATGTATCTCTGACAACGAAACAGCTGTAACTGTTTTTGTTTTGAGAATGGCGACTTAACGTCTTAAAAATCTATATTTATCAGGTGTAAATACATCGTCTTTGTGGTGGTCTCGCTATGTGTTCATTCAACGTTGCTGATATGCTGTGTCACTATTTTAACAGTCGTATATTAGTTTAGGTAGGCAGACATTCAGACAAACAGACAGACGTGCAGGCAGATAGACTATAGATAATCAAGTAGACAGGCATACAGACAGATAGGCAGGCAAACAAACAGACATACAGACATACAGGCATTCATACAGACAGACAGACAGACAGACGTACAGACAGGCAGGCATACAGATAAATAGACATACATACACACAGACAAGCAGGCTGGCAGACAGACAGGCAGAAAGACAGACAGACAGGCAGAAAGACACACAGACAGACATACAGACATATATACAAACAGACAGACATACACACAGACAGACAGGCAGACAGACACGCAGACAGACAGACATGCATTCAGACAGACACACAGACAGACATACAGACATATATACAAACAGACAGACATACATACACACAGACATGCATGCATTCTGACAGGTAGGCAGAAAAGCAAGCAGACAGACAGACATACACACAGACAGACACAACAACAGACAGACAGATAGGCAGGCAGACAGATGCACGATGCTTGGATAATGCACCCTGTAAGGGAACTGAGGTCCCAGCATATAACGACCATAGTTTTACCACACTTGTGACACTTGTCGTACGTGTCCGTAAATACTACTGTTGATGTTCACTCTAGACCAGGCCGCAGAGAGAGAAGTCGAATGGTTGTTGCTTTAGTCGTGCATTTTTCATTCCATTTCTGTCTGTTCCGGGTAGTTTTGTTATTATTGTTCTTTCAGCGTTAATGATTGATGGAGTCATTTTTCCAAGACAGAAATAGTGTCATCATGACAGCTACACACAGAGCCGTGCGGAGTCAAGGGCAGGGTAAAGAATTGATCGATTAAGGCAGGATTAATAAGTATATGAGGCAAACATCTAGCAACTGAAGCTCATTGGGACATTGGATGAAGTTAAGTGTGTCTTATCTTTAAAAAAAAAAATGAAAGAAAACTCTGAAATCTTCTTGGCCAGACTGCCACTCAGCACTGTATCCACACGAACTTCGAGAGTTCTCTTGTCAGTTGATATTATAGTCTGAAGGAAATGACATTCTTATAAAAGTGTTGAACGGCATTTACTGAAGACAAAACAAACAAAAAATATAGAACGAAAGAAAGATTAATAAGAGGAACAAAAAGAAGAGAACATGGATGGAGTACACGGAAACGACAGAGCTGGTTGATTATCTAAAGAAGGAGCAATAGCAGAACAGCCTGTTGTGCCCGTTACATACCACCAAAAGAAAAGAATGATCAAATCAGTCACAAAGCTACCAAAACCTTCTCAAGATGATTACCACCTTATGGAAAGACCAGGAAAAAAAAATCACTATTCAGCTCCTCAGAATAAGACACAGTAGATTACGCAAACACATGTATACAAAATTAAAGATTGGCAAATCAGCCATGTGCACACGTGAATTGACGCCTCAGACAGCAGATCACTGTCAACGTCTCATAAATAAGGTAACTTTAGCTCGTCGTCTTAATTCTGACAGTGAGTCTTCCTCATGCACTCAGTAAGATAATAACCCGTCGCATGTAGGATCGCCTTATTTATTCAGGCAAACGATATCATGACATGAATACATGGTACCAAATATATATACACACAACTAATATCACAATCTTCTATCTACAATAATGGCAAATCACACTCAGCCATCGCAGTCATCTGTGCGCTCATAACATAATTCATTCTCATTCCTCGCGCTGAATACTCGCTGCTATCATTGCTCAGTAAAGGCTAGCTTTCACACCGGCATTTAATACACTCTCCCGCCCAGTCGCACACGTCTTTCCCCTATCGCGTCCAGTCTCAGTCTGCCCCCTTCAGGTATCGGTCTGATAGTCACGTGGTGCTTGACCGCGTGTTCCCTGCTGTCTTGCTGTACTAGCTGTCCGGGCTGGTTTGTCTCAGGTCCTTCAGTGCAGGGTTGTACTGTCGGTCAAGGACGTAGTCCCGTCTATGTCCTGTCTATGACATCTCTGTTGTACTGTCTATGACATCTCTATTGTCCTGTCTATGACATCTCTATTGTCCTGTCTCTGACATCTCTATTGTCCTGTATATGTCCTCATCCGCACTCCCCAACACGCTGACATTCTCCTCTTCTCCCCCTTTTGTGTCTCTTAATTTCTTATCAGAATCAGTGACACAATGTGTTTTGTATATCTAATTAGTCTGAACTAATTTGTCAGTGGTGTGTGGGACTTCGTCAGTCGTAACTGTTAGGTTGGGTACAGCTGTAGTTTGTAAGGGTCTGATATACCATTGAAACACACACCTACTGGTGTATAGTCAGCTTTACACTCTTGGTATGTTGCAAAGAGTCTAATATTCTAACACATTTTACTACTGGGGACTGTTAAACGGCCCAAGGTACCATTTACTTACATTTATGGTTAACATCCATGACCCCCGTAAGATGTTAATTCAACATGTTTCTTCAAGATATGTGTACACTCATTTTACTCCTATCTCACTTCCGCTTGTTGGCAGTGGTTCTCTTGTAATATCACTTGCTTCCCCTTATAAACCACTTATGTCCCTTGTATAAATGTAATTTCCCCTTCTTCTCATAATGGTGTCTGCACAATATGTGTTCATATGGTGTTAGTGTACGTTGTTTCTTTATACTGATGTATCTGTTATTTACAAACAAGGGTGTATGCTTATAATCTGTGTAGTTTTCTTATTCAAGTGTCAACAGATAGGTTTCTGCATCTCACATATGATTATATATTTATAATTTCTGAGATAAGTCTCCGAGCTATGATTCTTGAATATATTCCTATAAGTGTAGTGTATTCGTAATGTTTACACATATAAAAAATGAACAAATCACATGTGATGCAAGAAACGTATACAAAACGATAAGCTGAGGCGTATGTGCATACTTCAAGACTGCCCAAACTACGACATATCAAGGCAAATCTTCTGGCATAGAGAAAGAACAATGGAATATAAACTCTATGGACCACTGAGTGAACTAAATAAGACAATTACATTCACACAAGAGACTACATTGCACATACAGACAAATTTCAAGTGAACGAAAGAAGAAGAAGAAGAAGAAGAAGAAGAAGAAGAAGAAGAAGAAGAAGAAGAAGAAGAAGAAGAAGAAGAAGAAGAAGATTAGAGGAAAGGGGAAAGAAGAGTAGCTGTAGGATATAAGGGGATATTATGGTAACATAAAATAACTCGCTGTATTTATAGGAAAATCCAACTCTTTCCATTCTGCATGCAGACCGACCATCTACCCTACTTCGAGAGCTGTACACAAAACTACGTGTAGAATGGCTGGTCGGTCTGCATGCATGTTGTATCAGTATAATCCACGTGGCTAGTCACCTGGAGTTATGTTATTACACAGCGTATCCTGGACGAACTGAAGCTCGCCCGCAGAAGATTGCGCGGGATGTGGCTCAGATGGCTGTAACCAGAGCGGAGATGGAAGAAACAATGAAAGAATTCCTAGAAAAAAGAGTAGAGATGAAACAGCTAAACATAAAAAAACAAACTCAAAACACGAATGAAACAGTCCAAACAGATGACACTAACAGGAAGACCCAGACAGAAGACGAAGCATCAGAAGAGGAGAAAGAAACGGAAAGTGAAAACGAAAGTGACCAAGAAACAACGGCACCAAGAGAAGAGAATACACTCCACCAAGATAGAGAGTTCAGGACACAAAATTTGTAAGAAGTGATAGACCACGAAGATTCAACGACAGACCAACACACAGGAGAGATAGATGGAGTAGCCAATCGATGATGAATCGACTACCGATGAATCACTTCCTGAAACTAAAACATACAACGAGACTAGTCTCCAGTCCGCAGGGTGAGGTTGGGGGGGGGGGGGGTTGGGGAGGGGGTTGGGAGGGGGGGGGAGCTTAATAATACCAGACCCTACATGTGAGCGAATCTGATCAGACAACAACAAATAAGAAATCAACACCAAACCAGAAACGCCTAGAGGCCAGGAAGCGAAACACGGAGCTCTATTTCCACAAGCAGAAAGGAAACACCATAAGAGCCCCAATTAGATAATATATAACATTACATAACACGTCACCAGACCGACAGTGGAATAGTGACTGAGCACAGTTTTCTTCCTTGTTTGGCTGAATCGCACAGTCAAAACACTTATCGTGGACTTACTCAGGCTTCGGAGGACAGGCTGAACGATTTTATTATTGTCATACCTCCAAAATTGTTTCAACACTTAAAGACGAAAATATTCGTCTTCAAAACGACATCCAACTTCCCAGGAAAGTGAATGCAACTTCAAAAACAGACGGCATTACTTTACTGTTAAAGAATGCACAGCCACTTGAATAAAGTGCACATACACTAGTCATGGAGATATATAGATAAGTAGTGACTAATAAATGTTTGTCACATAACAACATAAGAACAGAAGAAAGCAATCAAAGATAAACAGACACATGATAGTGATACAGAAACAGCAGCAGAATATATGACGACAAATTTAAAAATGGAAGAAATGGAGCAGGCAATGAATACCCTAAACAAGAAGAAATCACCTGGGAAGGATGGAATCACATATGAAATGCTAATAGAACTATGCACTAAAGCAAAAAAGAAACTACTAGCAGTTCCAAATTACAGCTTGAAGAGAGGAATAGTCCCGCAGGCATGGAAGGAAGCTTTTCTAATACCAGTCCCAAAGAAAGGAAAAAGCATGGAAGAACCAAATGGCTATCGACCTGTCATATATCTGTATAGCACAGGAAATAGAGGATGCCTTCCAAGAGGAAAAAGCACACACTAGCGGTCTGGATAGATTTTGAAAAAAGCATTTATTAAAGTACAGAAGAAAGGACGGAAAGTAAAACTGCAAAGAATGCAGGTGTATAGGAAAATGTACAAATGGATCAGCCTATACCGACTACCACTACCGAAATGAATCATCCACTACCGAACAGAACTGCCTGGGCAAAAGTACAAGGACAAACCAGCTACAAGATGCTGTTGGTGCAATGTGTCCCCGTGACCATTTATTTCATCTAGTGGGTTGAAAGTTTGGAACCGTGAATTCTAAGATGTCTGGTAAGGTCTATTTGGGCTCGAAATGCTCTTTGACAATGTGGGCAAAGAATGCCGACGTTCCGGTATTAGGATCTCATGCAGTGCTTTATTTTTTTGTCCAGCCTTTTTTCACAGCTCTTGCAGTTTTGTTTACTTCACAGGTGACTACACCCTTGCGTAATGATGTACGCCATGAATTTCAATCTTTGGCAGCAGTCTCTCAAGTGTCGTGATGAACTCCAAAAGCTTTTAGTGAGATGTTCAGAGTGTCTTTAAAGCGTTTCGGCCGCCCTGGAAGCGTTTACCACAGCGCAGCTCATCTAAAAAATTTCGTTTAGTGAGCATGTGATCTGGCATGCGAATCAAGTGATAAGCCCAGCTAATCTGATTCTTCATTAATACAGAGCTGATACTTGGCATGGACGCTGTTTCTAAGACTTTAGTGTCTGGGGGTCATGTCTTGTGAGTTAATCTACAATAGCTTCCTAAGGCAGACTGTGTCGAAGTGGCTTAATTTCCTGACGTGTCGCTGGTAAACAGTCCAGGTTTCACAAGCATATAGCAGTATGGATAATGAGACTTTCAGCTTTGTTTGTAGGCTCGGTGTAATTAATCCCTTGAGCTGGCTGAGTACTACTACCACACTACCATAACTACCACTACTACCACCACCACTAGTACCGCCACCATTACCCCCACCACAACCACTACATCTACCGCCACCACTACCATCACTACCACTACAATAACCACCACCACCAACAATACCACAGTCACCACTACTATCGCAACAACTACCATCATCGCAATTACGGAAATTACAACTACCACCGCTACCACTACAGCAGCAAGAGAAGTAGGAACAGCATGGCTACATAGACTATTCAACTATGTTGGGGTAGAACAATAGACACCACGAGACTGAGGAAACGCCATAATTATCCCAATTTGGAAAAACAAAGGCAGAAAAAGAGACTGCACACAATACAGAGGCATTTCACTGTTGAGTCATACTGGGAAAATGTTTTGAGAAAGGATTACTAACTACTATAGAACCCCAGCTAAGCGAAACACAAATTGGAGCTAGGAAAAACAAAGGATGCACTTATGCCAATTTTGCTCTCAGACAACTTATAGAAAAATCAATCAAATTCACTGAAACACTCTATTTAGCCTTTGTCGAACAAGAAAAGGCATTTGATAGAGTAGATAGAAACAAGCTGTGGGAAATCCTTAAACAATATGGAAAGTAACTAACTAACTAAACTAACACCAATACTAAAGAACAAACATGTATCAATAACTACTAAGAAAGCACTTTACAACACGATCTTCCTACCAACTCTATGTTACCAATGCCAAACCTGGACAATGACAGAAAAAGACAAAAGAAAAGTCACAACAACAGAAATGAGATTCCTAAAAATAATACTCAATGTATCAAGAAGAGATAAGATAAGAAATGAAGAAATCAGGACTAAAATGGGGTTATAGCTGCACTAGATTTTATTAAAAGGCAACAAGTCAAATGGTTTGTTTAAACCGCTGTTTATACTTCACTTCGACACCACAAGGTAAAGAGGAACAAGATGAGATGAGATGAGATGAAATCATCACGACTACCACACAAACATCCACACCACCACCACTACCAACAACAACAACAACACAACATACATACTGTCTGTCAGCAGGTCCGTATTTAAATTAACCTGGACTTCATGGCCAGCCTATACAAAAATGGGTACGGGAAATATTATGAGAAGCAAAGTCACCCATTGGTGAAACTGAGCACATCAAGATATTGTCTACTGGACAGCGGAACCCCGTCGTGACTACCTCCAACTCCATTCTCAGATCAGATGTTGTGGTATCATATGCCATGCTCTCCTGCACCAAACACGTTCCACTAAACACGATCCACCAACCTTCGCCACGAACCCCAATGCCCTTCCCTGAATCAGACAGTTCCCAGAGCAGGAGAGCACTCTGTTACCAGAATTAGTGTTTTGTGTACAGACTGCAAGCTGGAATACCACGATGTACAGCGTGTAAATCCCAAAATGAGTAATGGATCGTGTTCCACGCCTTGAGGATTACTGGTACATGGTGCTAGCCTAATATTTTTATAGACCAGTCAGTATTTGATTGACGATCTGGTCAATATCACACCGACCGTCTTACTTTTCAGAAAATGTCTTGGTGCCTGTAGCGTGGTCGCAGACTAATTATATATTTCTCACACCAAAAGAAAAGAAAGGAAGACTTTCTGAAAGAAAGACTATTTACTGCCGAAGAAAAGATCGAAATGGCTCGTAAATCTAGGCTGTATGAATGTACATGCCCCAGAGATGATCTAGACTTCTAAACAGTGACTATGCGAATGAAAGTAATGCGACCCTAAAAAATTATAGTATAGGCCGCATGCCTAATGATACTGCTACACTAAACATGGAAAGTAAATGAGCTCCCTGTCATACACTGTCTCACAACAAGGAGAGAGGAAGACAAATATTTAGTACAAACTTTCTCACTATTTCAATGTTATAACAGTAATTATGGTTATAACAGAGTCGTCATCTGTTGTAATTTTAAATATATAAACGTGATTTATTATGTTACACACCGAGTGTTCTCCACCGGAGAAACACCGAAATAAAGTGGTGGGTTTTAAAATGCCACACAGGTATTAATATTTATCTATATCTCTATATTCCTACTGTCTAGTACTGTTTTATAGTCTGGATTATTTGAGCTGTGAGTGCTCTTGGATCACTAATCACAGACTGGTGAATGAGGCTGCAGGCCAAATTTAGTAAGTGGTATGGGCGTATAGCAGACGGGATGTCTGCTACTCAACTTTGACGTCCAGTCCTCGCAGCTGGCAGTCGTGCTCTCTTCTCTCTCTTCTCCGATGACGATGAACCTTCTCGACTCTCCAGGCTGAGTTTAGGTGGTTGATCTTTGTGACTATTATTAAATTACTATCACCGTGTATAGTCCGTTACCAAAAGGGTGCAGTTCGTACAATTTACTGAAGTTTGGGGCTCGTCTGCCCTTAATGTTATTAGTAATGGTTTTGTATACACTTGTGGTGGCAAGTAAGCCACTATGCAAATTTTAATGGATGTTTATGACGTTGGTAGTTGTACGTTGTTATAGAAGCCTGGTATCGCTTCGATCATATTGTGGGTAAACCACAATCCAGTCTCCGAGCACTTTGTGCTATTCCGAGGTTGCCGGGTCGCTACCAAGTAATTTCAAAAAGAGGGTATAATTGTACCCGCGGTCATTGCCTAAATATGCAGATACTCGGATTCTGGTGGCCGACGTGACCAGGACTATGGCCATGCTTCTAGGTTGGCTGTGGTCGGCCAAATTTGTTAGACCAGCTTGAGCCAAATTCGCTGTGGATCCAACTACTGTT
>CAWUFQ010000356.1:0-80000 GCA_963921405.1 Cepaea hortensis | reverse complement strand
AGGTCAGTGAACATTCTTCTCGGGTGTTGCTTAAATAAGATGTCTGTGATTAAAAGGCTGTTTTCAATGCACAAATCGATTATTTTCTCTCTCGTCTCATTTATATTTCCTATTCTAAATAAGTCGCGTACCCTTTCTTCTTCCATTCTTTCAACTCCTACTTCCCACTCTGTCAACACAAACTTTCTATTCTTTCAACTCCAACTTCCCATTCTGTCAACACAAACTTTCTATTCTTTCAGTTCCAACTTCGCGCTGAAACACCACTTGAATATCGTAATGTCTCTTTATTTTGCACCTTTTCAAATATCTTCTAGACTGCTGTAACATTGCTGAATTTCATTCTCTTCTGCTGCAATTGTTGGTGCATGAACTTGCATAATTGTGATGTTCCTTTTCTCTGTGTTTATTCTGACACTGAGCTGTCGTTCGCAGACTGGATGCACACAAGAAGTGCCAAAGAAACTTTCCTTGTCAGGAGAAACCCGTTTTTGTCCCCGGTCGTGGGTTAGTGTCACAGACACAGAATAATTATTATCTCTTAAGAACGAGGTAAAACCAAAATAAAGAATTCCCCCAAAGTTTCTAGGTAAAGAAGATTTATGCTAAAATCTAGAAAATACTGCTGTCAGAAGGCTTCCTGTGGCAAATAAAAGAGACTTCTAAACAGACAGTTTAACCAGGAAATCCACAGGGACGCAGAGGTGTTTCCAAGGCACCAGGGCCAGGTTCTATAATGGCCAAGACCTATTAACACGTCCTAGTCGTGCGTCCTGGGCAACAGGTCCTTTCGGGGTCCTGACTAACGTAGTAGGATCGCCGATTCTTCCGAAGTCGGAGAGTATCTGCCTGCACGGCGAGGAACCACCAGTCTGCACACCAATAAGCCAGGCATGGGACAAAGGATACTCACGCAAACCTCAGTCCGGTATGACATCACACTGATGTTGGACAACAGGATGTCTTCATCCGACATACAGGACTTCACGCTGGAGTTCACAGCCAGCGAACGCAAGCAAGCAACTAGGAAATCCCAGCCTGTTAACATATCTATAAACGTCTGAGCTGTCCCACTGTTGGGTGCAGGGCCGTGCCGTGCTATGATACAGAGAAGCGACCACATCAGGCGACACCGTAAGGGGGCTTCATTAGGAGACGGTATTTGTAAAGAAAACTTATAATGAATTAACTTATCTCCCACACTTTACACACACACATACACTGACGACTGTTGTGAGCATTCTCACCAAAATTGTAAAAATTTGAGAAAAAAAAAGTTCATATACATAGTGTAGCATAAAAAATAGTGATGCAATTCAATTCTCTCAATTCTCTCTCTCTCTCTCTCTCTCTCTCTCTCTCTCTCTCTCTCTCTCTCTCTCACACACAGACACACACACGCGCGCACACGCACACGCACACTAAGAGTATATCCACGTAACTAAGAGTATATCCACACACACACACACACACACACACACACACACGCATACTCACCTCACACACGAACTCACTAACTCTCTCTCTCACTCACTCTACAGTAATGTACATGTTTTCATATTAAAGGTGATGCAATAAAGTGGCATTCAAAATGTTAATATGAAGATGAAAATACACATAAAATATGCAATAGTAATAGCATGTTACATGACATGCGTGCGTTCAACTTTATCTCTCTCCCTTACACACACACACACACACACACACACACACACACACACACACACACACACACACACTCTCTCACAAACACGATTGTCACAGCCTCACAGTAGTCATATTATCTGGTAAACTAACATTAGTTAATATAGATTAGCCAAGGGCTACAACTCCCGCCCAAAGGGAAAGAAGTAAGACCCTCGAAGGCCAGAGTATTCCAGAACCTTCTCGAAGGACTGGTCAGTGAGTCCACTGTCCCGTGGACACTGATGTGGCCCGCCTATTGCGGGGTCCACGAGGAACTCGAACAGAGTTACCACGCGTGTCAAATGGCGACACGTGTGGATGGGCAGAGAGAGACGGGACATCGAAGAGGCAACAGGGCCTGCCTTAGAGGGACTCAATAGTTTAGACTTTATAGTTTAGACCCATGTGGGGTTTATAGACCTATGCTAGATAGTATGCTTAGAATGTTTGATGATGTTAAAGTGTGTGATGATGTTAAACCTCTGTGATATGCGATTCAGTGCGGCCTGGTTAAACCCACTGCGCCAACGCACTGTATATTGAAATACAATAAATGTTAGATATTATAGCTAACTGAGTTATTGTTGCCTGTATGAGCCCGAGCTCAGATACCTAGACATACAACACGCTGACAGGCTTTTTGGGGGCTAGGCTCCGGTTTTGGCATAAGCTTTACATATAAACGGCTATTAATTGCCAAGTAAAATTGTAAATTAATCATATCAAATTGTTGTTTGAAGAAGTTTAACAAATGTGCACCTATCTAGCGATCAACTAATATTAATATGAGTCCCTCTGCAGTTAGTCTCTCAACGATGTTAATACTATAAATTATTTTGACATGACTATGACATTTTTTTGACTGTTACTAATGTTTTCTCATTCTACGAGCAGATTGTTCCGTGAATTGTGATGCTTTTTGTGTGGTGCGTAACCTATGTGAACTATCCAACAGTGGCGAAAGTACAAGACAACATTCACAAGTTCTGGGATCATAAGATAAGTTTCACATCATGCCCATTGCAACCCTAAGCGGTACTTATCACCATCCATCCATGTATCATTTTGCTTTGCATTGATTTGTATGTATATTCATGACCTTGTAACCAACATAACTTTGCATTTGGATTTGCGCATGTAATTATTAAGGGAGATAACTAAATTTTCTACTCCCCAACATTTTTCTAAGGGATTTAACTTCAGTGAAATTACCAACAAGTAAAAGTCAAAATGTCTACCTTAGAAAACTGTATTGAGCAAGGAATTAAATTAGGTTATAAAGAAGAGAAACTGTCAGAATGAGCACAGAAGACGCACGCAGAGAACATTGCCCGTGAAGAAAGAGCGATAGAACGAGAAGAAAAGAAGATGCAAATGCAAATGGAAGCAGAAGAAAAGAAGAGGCAGAGTGAGACAGAACGGGAAAAGATGCAAATGCAAATGGAAGCAGAAGAAAAGAAGAGGCAGAGTGAGGCCGAACGAGAAAAGATGCAGATGCAACTACAAGCTGAAGAGAAGAAAATGCAATTACAGGCTCAAGAGAAACAATTAGAGCTTGAGGCGGCGGCCAAACAAGCCCAATTGAATGCCGATACACAAATAAAATTAAAACAGATGGAGATTGAGTCCAACGTAGAAATATCGGTAAATAAATTAAGAAGCAAAGAGGAAGAACAGAAATATAATAAGTATAAAGGCCTCGTGAAAGCTTTCTGCTCAGGAGATTCCATCAGTGCATACCTCGAAAATTTCGAGTGTTTAATGGCCTACCATAAGATCATAAAATCAGATTGGTCATTTATTTTAATGAGAAACTTAGCTCTAGAATCATTGAAAGTAATAGAAACAGTGCCACAGGAAATGAGAAAGGATTATGACTACTTAAAACAACGCATTCTCCAACATTTCTCTTTAGATACTGCAGGTTACCAACAACAGTTCGCTAAATTATCCCCTCAACCAAATCAAACCTTCATAGATTACGTATCGACAGTTCAGGATGTGTGCACAAAGTGGATTAACTCGGCTAAGACTAACAATAGCCATGACAAACTAAAAGAACTCATTATTATTGATAAAATAATTAGTACAATCCCCACACCTTTTGCTAAGTTCTTGAAACAAATGGATTGTAGGAGTATTCAGGATGTAGAGACAAAGGGGAACGCATTTTTCACAGCGAACAGAGACATTTTCCAATTAAACCTAGGTCAGAACGAAACAGCAGCAGTGGTAAATACTAAATACTCTAAACCAGCTTAAAGCAAGTTTAAACCACGCTCAAATGTCAGAAAGCCAGTTAAGTGCCAATATTGTGGTTTGACGCACGAACAATACTCTATGTGCGATAAATCGCCTAACTATCCTCATCACCTTAAAATGATTGTGGAGAAGCAGAAAAACAAAAGAAATGCGTACCAAAGAGCGGTCAAATGCTATTTTTGCAGCAGCTTTGGGCATTTTAGTCGCTTTTGTGAGGGCCGAAAATTACTAAAACAGGCCAATGCTGCACTGGTTGAAAGTTTCTCAGAGGAAGATATTGAGTTACTGAATGAGTGTGACAATCGAAGCGAAAGTTTGAATGAGCTAGGAAATGCTGTGCACATTATTGACACCATTACAGACAGTAAGTGTAACACCTGTACGAAATTCCAACTTGACACAACATTACTATGTGGCCACACCATCCCTATTTCAAATGAAACAGCCAATGCTGCCTTATCTTCTACAGGCAAGCTTAATTTTTCAACAGGGTTTGTAAATAACAAAAAGTGCACATTAATTCGTGATTCCGGCGCAACGCTCTGTGGGATTAGGAAAACATTAATCAACGACAAAGACTACACACACAAACACGTAACTTGTCGCACATTCTCAGGCACTATAGAGAAATACCCCCTTGCTCTTGTCGAAATTCGAACACCGTTCATATCAGGACTAGTATTGTGCGCTGCCCTAGAAAATCCGGTCGCGGATATTATACTTGGGAACCTGCCCAACATACGACCTTGCTCTGAAAAGCAAATCAGAGACTGGGAGCGAAAAAACGGTATACAACACCCAAACAGCGATCCGAAAGAGAAACACCATTCATGCTTGTCTCAATCTGCCAAAAGGACAAGGGAGACAACCAACGAAGTGATTCAGAAAGAATTCACCGAGTTGTATGATGCAGGGGCGGTCGAATCTGTCAATGATCCGACCAATTTAAAACCTCGAATTGAGGAGGCCACCGATCTACCAAGTACCAAGCCTGTAGATGTGCAACAACACACACAACACACGAATGCAATAACACGACAGACAACTCGCAAAACTCACACCGACCAACTGCAGGAGTCACTAGATATCGTAGCACCAAACACTACCATCACTAATTTTGTAGATGAACAAAAATCAGATCCTACACTTTCACCATATTTTATGTTAGTAGGACTTAAACCAAAATTATCTAAAAACGCATCGTGGTCATTTACATTAAACAACAATGTGTTGACTAGACTATACACTAGAGATCAGTCCACAATACAGCAAGTAGTGTTACCACAAGCACATCGAGAGAAAGTACTAAAAATAGCCCATGATTCACCTTTTGGAGGTCATATGGGGTATGAAAAAACTAGAGCTAGGGTCCTGACCCAATTTTATTGGCCGAAATTTGGCCAAGACATAAAAACCTATTGTATATCATGTAATATATGTCAGAAACTGTTGAAAAAGGGTAAAAACCCTACGGCAGAAATCCAATCAACCTCAACTGCCTCGGTGCCATACCATGTAAATATGTTAAAACCATACCATGATAGACAGGACACTGACACGAGTGAACAGACGCAACTAACGGATGACAGAAACGAAACGACAGGGACACAACTGAGTGACATCTCGACAAATGAAGCATCGTTAACGACGCACTCTTACGACAACAAAGACGACGAAGATATATGGACATTACCGACAATCTGTGATAACGACAGCGACGACCAATTTGACGACATATTGACAACGATTAATCTCGACGACGACGACAATGACATTGAAGACAATTTACAAACAGTAGCATCTGTGATAAACCAGACAGACGTAGACAATACCGAAATCCCAGTACCCATTATGAATGACAACGGTAGTATAAAGGACATACAAATCTCTGACACTTTGACACAACAGCAGCGACAAGACATTTTGACTCTCCTTAACGAGTATAAATCTATCTTCTCTAACAAACCTGGACGGACTGACAAAATAACACATTCAATTGTGTTGACAGATCTGACACCGGTCAAATGTAGACCATATTCTATTCCTCTGCATTATAGAGCAAATTTAGACAAGGAAATTTTGGATTTAGAGAAAAATAGGATAATTCAGAAATCTATGTCTCAATATTCTTCACCGATTGTTCTGGTGAAAAAGAAGGACCAGACAATTCGTTTGTGCATCGATTATCGAAGGTTAAATACAATAACCACCACGGATGCGGAGCCGATGAATAGCTGTGAAGACCTTATTTTGAACATGTCTCAATCATCCTTATTTTCAAAGGTTGATTTAGCGAGAGGTTATTGGCAAGTACCACTAGACCCTGCTTCTAGACATATAACAGCATTCGCCACACCTCTCGGTTTGTACGAATGGAGATATCTTCCATTTGGTCTGAAAAACGCTCCCGCCACATTTGTGAGGTTAACTAGATTGCTATTGCACGGAATTAAAGATGTCCAAGCTTATATTGATGATATTTGCATTCATTCTTCTAATATAATTTCTCACTTACTTACACTCAAACAAGTCTTCAACCAAATTTTTCTTTTCGGTCTTACTATCAAACCTTCCAAGGTTGAAATAGGCTTTAAACAAATAGACTTCCTTGGTCATAGAATTTCTGAAGGCAAACTACTAACAGACGAGAAAATTGTTTCGAAGATACTCAATCTAGAAGTTCCTACCACAAAGAAGCAAATAAGAAGTTTATTAGGTCTTATAAACTACTATTCTAAATTTATACCAAATTGGGCAGAACTTACATCAGTGTTTTCGAATATGTTAACAAAAGATCATCCATCAAATGTTTGTAAAAGTACCAGCTTAGAGGATGCAATATGCAGGTTGAAACGTATTTTTTCTAATCCACCAGTCTTACGTTTACCAAACATAGATTTACCCTTTATTTTGACCACAGATTCGAGTGCTATCGCCATTGGAGGATGTTTAATGCAAGAAGTGGATGGAGTGAGACACCCAATTCTCTACGTAAGCCGTAAGCTGAAGAAAGCAGAGACCCTTTACTCTACAGTGGAATTGGAGGCATTGAGTCTATTATTCTGTATCCTCAGATTGTCTAAGTTCCTCTTAGGTGCCCACTTCGTTGTACTCACCGACAACTCGCCATTGTTGATACTGAATAAAGGTGTTCCCAAAAACCATCGGTTGCAAAGATGGTGTCTTCTTCTCCAAGATTTCGACTTCGAAATCCGCCATATCAGAGGCACTGATAACATTATAGCTGATATTTTATCGCGGCAGACGAATGCGCCAGCAGAATAACATTTGGCACACTTACCATTCGCCATACCAGAAATTGTGATATTTTATTCCGTACCATATAACAGTGTAACTCTACACCTGCTAGAGAACTTTCAGTTAAAAGTAATAACACCTCAGTGAATAGGTTACTTAGAACACCCACTAACGTGAAATGTTGAGAACTATACGACCATCTATCAAAGCTCTAAGACCAATCCGAGCAAGAAACATTAACTATGAAATTATTCCATCTAGTGAACTGACATTGATCACGAAAACATGAAGAACACTTATACTGGACATTGAGAACGTTCCATACTTGCTGTGGCTAATAGACTTTGCTAACAGCCGAAATAGAACTATATCAACGACAACACTCAAGAGACAGCCATACCAACTATTAACATTCATGGCACGATACGCTAACAACAGGAAGACAACGCGCACATCATCGTTGGATTTAATTATTTAGTTAATTAATTAATTTAGTATTGAATATGTATTATATTATTGTGTATATAAAATGTGTTAACCTGTAATTTGTACATTTTCTACTATATTATTAGTTATTCCCATTCATAGGTTAAATAACCTGCCTATGCCATTTTCTCTATGTAAATTATAAACCATTTTTGAATCATCGTATTATCTTAAAGGGAAAATATCGCCTATTCCATTTTTTCTAAGGGAAATAACACTTACCTCAACTTTACTTATATATTTTAACCAAATACTATTTTGAATGAAAGCAGTGTGAATGGCAGTGTGAAAGAATTAAATGAGAGAGCGATATACTGAGCGGACAAATTGTACGCAAAACGTATTTATTTTAATTTGTCTGCGTCTTTCATGTAAATTGTACTACTTGTCTAATTTATTGATACATGTTTAGCATTTAGTTTAGTACTCTTAGTTTAGCAGTTAGGGTACTACATCTAAGCACCACTGCTTGGAATACCTGATCATGTATTGCACACAGTGGGTAATTCATGATTAAGGATATCCCAACTCGTGACGCTTGGAAATAAGCCACACATTCAGCACACATTTACACAAAACTCAAAACTGAACACTATCAATTAAAATGCAGTCACTTTATTAGTAACATCAACTTATTAGTAAACACACTAACAAGCCAACAGGGACACATGTAGTCAGATGGGATAAAATAACAACGTAACTACATATTTAGCATTATACAACATACGAGAGTAAAAGTGTATTGAAATGCACACACTGAACAAGATTTGAAGGTGCACTTAATTAGCCAAGACTTTTGTCTTGTTAATCCTCTTTAAAACAGAGGTTAATTATCTTGGTATCAGTGGGATACTATGAGAAGGACGGGTTGTAAACACAACTAGTAAACGTCACGTAACTTCGGTCGGGTAAGCATAGTTAAGGACACAGGAGAGAGAGAGAGAGATCTCTTCACCAAATCAGAGAAATGGTGTATGGGAGAATACATGAGTGTTGATGCCAGTATGTGGGTTACCAAGTTACTGTCCACCAAACTACATATACCATCCTTATGTGATTCTGTGACAGAATTAGTGCAGAACTAATTACCCTATAACAACCCATCCAATCAGGGGAGAGGGGGAATCCTGTCACAGCCTCACAGTAGTCATATTATCTGGTAAACTAACATTAGTTAATATAGATTAGCCAAGAGCTACAACTCCCGCCCAAAGGGAAAGAAGTAAGACCCTCGAAGGCCAGAGTATTCCAGAACCTTCTCGAAGGACTGGTCAGTGAGTCCACTGTCCCGTGGACACTTATGTGGCCCGCCTATTGCGGGGTCCACGAGGAACTCGAACAAAGTTACCACCCGTGTCGGATGGCGACACGTGTGGATGGGCAGAGAGAGACGGGACATCGAAGAGGCAACAGGGCCTGCCTTAGAGGGACTCAATAGTTTAGACTTTATAGTTTAGACCCATGTGGGGTTTATAGACCTATGCTAGATAGTATGCTTAGAATGTTTGATGATGTTAAAGTGTGTGATGATGTTAAACCTCTGTGATATGCGATTCAGTGCGGCCTTGTTAAACCCACTGCGCCAACGCACTGTATATTGAAATACAATAAATGTTAGATATTATAGCTAACTGAGTTATTGTTGCCTGTATGAGCCCGAGCTCAGATACCTAGACATACAACACGCTGACAACGATTCAATAACACATTTACTCTCCCACTGTCCGCCACCCACCACACATCCCTCCATCCACTCACACATCCCATCACCAACCCATACATCTCACAACCACCCACACAAACATCCCTCACACACATCCCCACCCACACTCAACTCCCCACTCACACATGCCCCAATCCACGCAATCTCGCCAACACACACATGCTCCACCCACCCACCAACACACCCCCAACCACACACACATCCCGCACCAACCTTACACACACACACACACACACACACACAAACACACACACACTATCTCTCTTTCACACACTCACTCTATCTCACTCACTTTTCAGTAATGTGCATGTGTTCGTATTATACATGATTATATCAAGTGGCATACAAAGTGATACTATGAAAGATGAGAGTAGACAAATCAATATGGAATCAAGTGGCATTAAAACTGATAATATGAAATATGAGAATGCACACAAAATATGGAACAGCATGTTATATGACATGCGAGCGCTCATCTCTCTCTCCCTCCTTGCATTCAAACACACATGCGCACCCACACACAAACACATTCACGCCCCGCCAACCCACACATCCTGCACCTACCAACACACCCACCACCCGCACCATCTCCCGCCACCCACCCACAAATCTCGCACCCTAAAACACACACACATCCCCACCCAAGAATCTCTCCCCATCCACGTATACACCACCCACCCCCCAACCTACACACACTCACCCACCCCCAACCTCGCATCCCTAAACTACAGCACCCCACCCACACACATATTCCCAACCCACCCACACACATCCCTCACCCACTCACACATCCCCCACCCCTCATACACATCCTCACCAAACACATATCCGTCACCCACACATCCCTACCACCCACACATCCCCCCTCCACAAACATCTCACACCCATACACACCCCACCACCCTCACATACATTCCCACCCACACACATCTCCACCCACACTCCTACCCCACCCACCCACCCACACCACACACCCCACCCACCCACACACAACCCCCACACACATCACCATGCCATCTACACACACATCTACCCAAACATCCACACACACATTCCCACCCACCCACACCACGACTCCACTACTCACCAACACCCACATGCACCCACCCACGAAGAAAACATACCCTCACCCACAGGTCCCCTCCCAAAACAAACATAACCCACCCACACGTCTCTCAACCCACACACACATCCTCACCCACCCGCACA
Organism: Cepaea hortensis; assembly: GCA_963921405.1. Taxonomy (NCBI): domain Eukaryota; kingdom Metazoa; phylum Mollusca; class Gastropoda; order Stylommatophora; family Helicidae; genus Cepaea; species Cepaea hortensis. Next base: position 69,376 of record CAWUFQ010000356.1, on the reverse strand, counting down.
TCCCCCCACACACACATACGCACATTCCCCACACATCACCCACCCACACAGGCACATCCCCAAATGGAAACAAAATGTTAAAATGAAAACAATATGCTATACATTGTATAACGAAGAAAAGGTTATGCACTTCAATAAAGAATGTAATTCCTGGAATTGGCGTAAACAAGATGAAAAACACAGTGCATTTAGTACATGTTAAAATCAAGTGGCAGTAAAAATGATAATATGAAAGATGAGGACACAGAAGAAATATGGAATATCATATATCTCTATTTTTGTCTTTCACGCACACTACACCATCTCTCACATTGTATACACAATTGTTTTTCTGTCAGAAATTTTGAATATTTTCTTAAATAATATTCTGTTTACTGTTAACTTCATTCATCTTGTGCCATTCCGATAAACGTTAGCGGTCATGTTTTGCCATCTCACTCTATCACCAGCGTCGTGAATCAGCTCTGTGTTCTTGTCTCGACCATACCACGTGACCAAGCCATCCAGCTATTTACTTCGCCTGCCTTCCCCTTGTTCTCTTCCCATCGACCTTGCCAGTTGTCACCAAGTTCTCCAATTTATTTCTTCTCATAACGTGACCAAAGAATTGTGACTGTCTGCGTCTAATTTCTCTAATCAGCGCAGCGTACCATTTTCATTTGTTTCTCGTAGGACATTGTCACTGGTTTTTCTGTCGGTCCAAAGCATTCTTTACAGTTTCCCCAGAAACCACATTTCCACAACCATCAGATGTTTTTTTTTTCCAGCATGTCGGCTCTAATCATATTGTTCTTCTCTTGTATCATCAAAAAGATTTTTCACATAATGTGACCATACATGTAAAATCTGATCTTTTTCAATTATGTTAACTAATATATATATATATATATATATATATATATATATATATATATATATATATATATATATATATATATATATATATATATATAAATGAAATAATGTAACACGTCTTATTTAGTTGAGATTTGATAACTCATTCAATATTATGCATGAACTGATATTTTAGAGATTCTTTAAAAAATATACTTGTTTGTGCACACGGTATTGAAATTGTTTTTTTTTTTGGTGTGTTTTGAAATGAAACATGCATTTGTATACTGCCATCCTAAATTCTCTTTTCTTGTTCTAATTTTTCTATATTTGATGTGTGTAATTTGTTTTGATTTTCATTTTGATTATTCTTATGAACCAGAATTAAATTAATTTATAGGAAACGTGAAAACTAACATTATTATACGAGAATGATTGTTGCATGATTGTCTACTGGTCTATACCAATATGGGATCAGCACCATATGCCAATGCGCCTTAAAGTGTGTCAAAGGATCATATACTTAATTTACTTCGTGATGAGACCAGCTTCAATGAACGACATGGAGCGTGTTGATTGGTTTAGACCGTCTTTAATGAACGGACTTCGAGTGTTGTATTGGTTTAGCTGTGATGTTTATTCATCTCATAGAATAAACGCCTTTATTTCTTCAAATATCCACTGACAGAAATTAGAATTATAATCTCTAAGAATTATAATCGCGATGGCAAAAATATCGATTTGGTACGGAAACCCAACTTTAAAAAATCTGAAACAGCTGAAAAGCACTAGCAGCAGCTGAATAATAATAATAATAATAATAATAATAATAATAATAATAATAGTAGTAGTAGTAGTAGTAGTAGTAGTAGTAGTAGTAGTAGTAGTAGTAGTAGTAGTAGTAGTAGTAGTAGTAGTAGTAGTAGTAGTAGTAGTAGTAGTAGTAGTAGTAGTAGTTATAATAATAATAATAATAAGTTAGTTAGTCGTGGTTCCAACTTTACAGTAACGGATCGTCCCCATTATGCTCCGTTCCTGGGCCAATGAATATCAGACAAAATACTCCTCACTGCCCCATGCGAAAAGTGGAACAGACAGGAGTCTCGACAAACCAACAGCCCGCACAGGTACACTGTGCATAATGCCGCCGCCAGAATGTCAACGCAAAAGTCCTCCACGAAAAATACAGTTCATAGTCGATGGAAGCGGCAGTCACTAGAAAAACAACAGCCACACATTACTGCATAACGCAAACCAGTCAGTTCTGCGACAAACCCGTCTGCCATTATTCCAAACATGCATGCAAACATGCTACAAACAACCGCGGACAGATGTAAAAGCATTTCACCGTACATAAAGCCGCCCCCCAGAATGTCAACACAAAAGTCTTCCTTGAAAAATACAGTTCATCGTCGATAGTATCGGAAGTCACTAGAAAAACAGCAGGAACACATTATTGCATATGCAAACCAGCCCGTTTTGCGACAAAGTCAGCCGCCATTACTCCGAACATGCAGTTCACGCTCCAAACAGCCGCGGATAGATGTAAAAGCATTTCACACGAAATTCACAACTCACAGTGTCGCACCACGCACTCAACTCAGTTGCAGGGCGACGGAACCATACACTTGAAGTCCAACATGAGGAAAATGCGAATGCCAACGGTATCCACGAGAATAAACACTCCAGAGGCCTAAACCGTTTAAGTGCCCATTCTCCATATTCGGGAACAGACTATACTAGATAAACTGTGTCGTTTCGTTCTTACAAGCACACTACATACAAAATTGTTTTTATGTCAGACATTTTGAATATTTTCTTAAATAATATTCTTTTTACTGTTAACTTCATTCATCTTGTGGCATGCCGATAAACGTGGGCGGTCATGTTTTGACAACTCACTCGAGTCGTGAGTCGTGAGTCGTGAGTCGTGAATCATCTCAGTGTTCTTGCCTCGGCCAAATAATAATAATAATAATAATAATAATAATATTAATAATAATAATAATAATAATAATAATAATAATAATAATAATAATAATAATAATAATAATAATAATAATAATAATAATAATAAAAGAAGAAGAAGAAGAAGAAGAAGAAGAAGAAGAAGAAGAAGAAGAAGAAGAAGAAGAAGAAGAAGAAGAAGAAGAAGAAGAAGAAGAAGAAGAAGAAGAAGAAGAAGAAGAAGAAGAAGAAGAAGAAGAAGAAGAAGAAGAAAAAGAAGAAGAAGAAGAAGAAGAAGAAGAAGAAGAAGAAAAAGAAGAAGAAGAAGAAGAAGAAGAAGAAGAAGAAGACGAAGAAGAAGAAGAAGAAGAAGAAGAAGAAGAAGAAGAAGAAGAAGAAGAAGAAGAAGAAGAAGAAGAAGAAGAAGAAGAAGAAGAAGAAGAAGAAGAAGAAGAAGAAGACGAATGTGATATAAATGCTGGTTTTAGACTGTTGATATTTTTATCATTTTCCGAAGAGCGAAAAGACCTACAAGGGTATTTCTATACTTAGAACTCATTTTAAGATACAAGAGAATGTTGATACTGGCGTTGATATTTTCAAACACAAGAGCAATCGACCAACACAACTCATATACGATGACATATTGCCTGCCAGAGTTAAATTCTGGTTCCAAGAAACCCACTACAGACAATATGACAGAAGGTGTATAACAGACAAGTAAGACAACAGCAATCAACACAACCATATTTAGTGTAGATCTGTCTCTGTTAGACAAGGTTTCAGATTTATTCTGTTGAATATGTGCTGATTTCCGCCAGGCAGATTTTTCTCTCAGTGTCCAAATTAAGATTGACGTAAAAATGACAACAAACACTACAGATGCCATTCCGAAGGCTGCGTTTAAAATGTAAATAACTGTATGTATTTGTTCCGTAATTAGTGTAATAACTGAACCGAGACGGGTTATGTTGAAATGGGAATAGAACTTCCAGCCGATGTAATTCGAGATGTACAAGGGAATCACCGATATTACAGTCGAAATATAAATACTTACAATAATTATTATTGTTCGCTTGAGGGTAATTATTTGTGTAATTTTCATTGGGAAAACAACACATAGACATCTCTCGGCTGTGATATAGACAGTGATGGAGGAGCTCAACCTAGTGAATGACTCGTGAGGCCAACATCCAGTCATATACAATAGCTCTGTGTATGTAAGAGGTAAACCTATGTAAGGAAAACATGAAATAATAAGCATCCACACTTGCAATGATACAACCGAGAGGTCGGCAAAGGCCAAGGCGAATAAACTAATATTAATGCTTGTGTTTAAGCCCTGTCTATAAAACACAACTAAATTAATTATATTAGCGGTAACTCCAAGGAAACTAATGCATCCAGACACACAAAACACTATATAAATTATTGTAAATATTTGTTGATACCTCTCTGCAAAATATGTGACCAAAAAGTTGTTTCCATTTCCTTGTTTTCCCGAAGATGCATTCATAACACCATTGAAAAGTTCCATTTTAGCATTTATTGAAATATTCGAATAGATGAATATTGACAAGTTCCATTCCTGCATTTACTGACATACTCAGATAGAAGACTATTGAAAAGTTTCGTTCCTGCATTGAACTGAAATATTCAAATAGATCAAGTTTTGAATGTTTACACTTTTAAATAAGTCGGTTAAAATGATCCCGTTAGCTCCCATCAGTGAAGCAAAGGGTGCTGCTAGTCGTTAAAGGCTTCCCGGCATAGACTTATCAATGTTGTCCTGTTGGATGTCAGCCACCTTGACCTCACTAGCGCTGTCTATATCGGACAAACGATGCCTTAAAATAATAACTCTGGAGGAACCAAAATAATAACTCTGGGGGAACTAAAATAATAACTTTGGAGGAAATAAAATAAAGCAAACAATATACCCAGAATAGACAGATCTACCTGCCTGCCTGCCTGCCTGCCTGCCTGCTTGCTTGCCTGTCCGTCCGTCCGCCCATCTGTCTGTCTGTCTGTCTGTCTGTCTGTCTGTCTGTCTGTCTGTCTGTCTGTCTGTCTGTCTGTCTGTCTGTCTGTCTGTCTGTCTGTCTGTCTGTCTGTCTGTCTGTCTGTCCATCTGTCCGTCAGTCCAACCATTCATTCATTCGTCTGGCGACCATGACTGTCTACGAACTTTGTTTGATTGTCGGTCTGTCTCTCTGTTGTCACTCAGTCATTCAGTCAGTCTATCTATATTTCCCTCTACCTATCTATCTAGCTAGCTGTCGGCCTGGTTGCGTGCTTATCTGTCTGTCTTTGCCTCTATCTTTATGTCTGTATCTCTGCCTTTCTATCTCTCATTCTTTCTCTCTGCTTGTCTCTCTGTCTATCTGTCTATTTGTCTGTATATCTGTCTGCCTATCTATCGATCAATCGATCGATCGATCGATCGATCGATCGATCCATCCATCCATCCATCCATCCATCCAGCCAGCCATCCATCCATCCATCCATCCATCCATCCATCCAGCCATCCATCCATCCAGCCATTCGTCTGACTATCTGTCGATCAGTCAGTGTTTCTGATTGTCGATAATGCCTGTCTAAGAACTTTGTCTGATTGTCGGTCTGTCTCTCTGTTATCAGTCAGACTATCTATCTATCTATCTATCTATCTATCTATCTATCTATCTATCTATCTATCTATCTATCTATCTATCTATCTATCTATCTATCTATCTATCTATCTATCTATCTATCTATCTATCTATCTATCTATCTATCTATCTATCTATCTATCTATCTATCTATCTATCTATCTATCTATCTATCTATCTATCTGCCTCCTTGCCTGCCTGCATGTCTGCCTGTCTGTGTGTCTGTCTGTCTGTCTGTCTGTCTCTCTGTCTGTCTGGTTGCCTGCTTATCTATCTATCTTTGCCTCTGTCTTTATTTCTGTCTTTCTGCATTTCAATCTCTCGATCTGTCTGTGTGCTTGTCTGTCTGTCTATCTAACTGTTTGTTTAATAGAAATATACCACAGTTAGATAGCTGGATTTCTGAAGCGGTTTTAAACTGACACAGTTTGTGAGCAAGAGGACATGAACGTCTAGCGAGACTATTGCAAAGAGAAAGGAATAAATATAGATCTTTGTAACAATGAGTCTCCTTTATCTATACAACAGGTTTAGTCGTTTCTTTTGTTGAGATACATATACAGAATTGTTGTTATGAACCATCACAAGTGTTTAAACTAGGACATGCAATATGAAGCACTTGTGATGTCATTGAACAACACGTAAGTGGATTAACAGCAACAACAGAAGCAAATAAATCACATACAATAAACATAAACGGAATCTTTCAAGTGATTTGACCAACAATTGTTGGTACTTGTTGACATTTTCATTTTATTACGGCGTTGGGTGATTATAATTTCCTAAAAGGCAATTCGATTTCGATCGTCCACTCAAAATGTTAACTCAATATCGTGTATGACATCACTTATGTTAAGACAATAACGTTTGAAATGTGGAAAGTATAGCTTCTGGCCATGCATACGGATGTCTTTTAACTAATAATTTCGACAACTGACACAAGAATAGTCGAGTAAAAGTCTGTTTCGTAGACGTGCCGCCAGAATTAAACTCAGAATACTAAAAGGACAACTACGACAATTGTCGTACGACAAATGAAGTGAAATTGTACTTTCTAGCTATGCAGAGAGACATAAATGACAATCATTATCTTGTACGTTTCAATCCACTTCAAACTTAGGATTTAGAAACGACCTACAATTCGTCATAGACGAAATAAAAATAACCTTTCCTTGATCGCCCTGACAAGGACGTTAAGAAGATGCGACTGTTTGCATGAACGAACTAGCATTCGCATCGTTTGGTAGACATGCGCGATTAAAAGTTGTAGGAATATGTCTTTATTCGAATGTTGTAACACATACGGTGTTTATTAGTTTCTGAAATACTATAGGATATGTAACAATTTCCATTTCTATTTTTTTTTTCGCATATCCTTTTACAGGACATCGCTGTCAACACCAACATTTTACCGCTGTCGTTGATTTCTTGGCAAGATTACGCTCAGTAGTTTGCCATTGTTTTCTGAGCGGCCGGCTCACTTATCCCGTAAGTTACCAACTCTGCGAGAAAAGCAGGTTATCCCTACGTGGATAAACGGGATTACGGAGATAGTAAACGCCGAGGCCAAGGAGACCGGCTTCTTAAACTTAATCAAAATTTAAACGCACGAGACCAGCTTTAAGAAACAGGTCGTTGTCAGAATCTCGAATGTCTCCAACCGAGATGCAGGAACATCGTTACGCCCGCCAGGCGAATAGTCCCCAACCGGGAGGATGCAGTAACATCGTTACGCCCGCCAGGCGTGTATTAGTTACCTGCCCGCAGGTTGCTGGCTGACGCGATAGCCAGCGGTCAGGCAAGGACAAAGCAAGACGCACGCAGTCCTCGTGAAGCCAATCCACAGAGGGCAAGCGCTTTGCGAGAAACAGACAGACAGCTTGGGTACTCGGACCAGACAGGACGAGTGGGTAGAGAAAGGCTTTGTGTAGTTCTGTGCCCGAAATTCGAGTCCTTGTACATCTTGTGAGATAGACTGTAAAGCTGTGGGTTGTCTGTAAGTGTATTGATGTATTGTATATGTATTGTAATGATCATCACATGCCAAACTAGATCGTATTGCATATGACTTGTAAATAAATCCATTGAACTTAGTGTCGTTGTGTCTCAAGTCCAATCATGTTGTACTTGTACTTGTCTCACATGTGTTAGGTATAACGAGCCAGGTTTAAGACCCTGACATGTGTGAACGTAGGGGCATCGTCCGGCTTTAAATTAATTAAGATTTGAACCTAGATTTGTGAACATGAAGATTTTTGTCCGGCTTTAAAATACATTTAAATGTGAACGTGAAGGCTCATCCTCATATATATTATTAGATTGTTTGAATATGGAGGCTAGATGTGAACGTAAAGTACATACATTTGTTTGATCTTGTAAACTTGTAAAACATCAGTGATTGTGTAACTTGTCGCCATTTTGACCTTGTCGACATTGTGAAATCGTCGCCATTGTGACCTTGTCGCCATCTTGTAAACTTGATGTCTATGTCCTTACTGAATGTCATCTTGATGTAAGTGATGTGTCATCAGTGTTTTAGAGTGTATTGGTGAAGTTAGTTGTGGAAAGCAGAAAGTTTCGGAAAGAAAGTGACTTGTGCTTTTGAAAAATTGTTGACTGACGACATTACGACCTACAATTACACTCAACGCCATACAAACCTAAGCAAAACTTAGTGACAAGCATACACACCACATCAGATAGACTCTAATTTATTTCCTCCAAAAACAAAGCAGGTTTTCTGTGCCATCTGAAACCCTTGCCCGTAGAGGTCAGTTGTGTTTTGAAGTAGCGACCCTACAGTTCCTAGCCCTGGTTTGAACCGTTCTCCACCGCATCCAGTACACTTGAGTATATTTTTTTTCTATATACTTTCGGATGCAAATTTGGGCACAAATTGTAAGTTGAACACAATTGTAAATTTTTCACTTACTAACACCTTGTAACTAATTATGTGTCTGACAACTCATTTGCATTTAAATTTTCCATCATGTCTTCATTAAATGACTTCATCGAGATGGGTTTAAAGCTAAAGTTAACCGGTGATGAGTTAACAAAGTGGAGTGAAAGAAAATACTCTGAATACCACGAACGCGAGGAAAGAGCAGCTGAAAGAGCTGCCAAACAAGCAGAGGCAGAAACAGCATTAAAACAAGCAGAGTTAAATAGTGAATTGAGGATGGCAGAAATCTCAGCTCAAAGTAAAAGAGAAGAGCTTGAGTTACAACTAAAAATTAAACAACTTGAAACTGAGACTGCCATAGACAAAGAGTCTAAGAAAGCTGAAAGACTGGAGAAAGAAAACCAGTACAAAAAGTATCAAGGTATTGTAAGAAATTATACCTCAGGTGACTGCATTGCAGCCTTCACCCAAAATTTTGAAACCTTAATGGACCATTACCAGGTCCCACTTTCTGAATGGAATATTATTTATATGAGGAGTTTGTCAGGGGAGCCTCTGAAAGTCATAGAGACTATCCCCAAAGACCTCAGAAAAGATTACCATTATCTTAAATCAAAGATTATGGCACATGCTATGCTAGATGAGGCAGGTTACAGAGAACAATTCAGCAAGTTGAGTCCAAAACCGACTCAAACGTTCTCTGACTACCTCTGCTTAGTCCGGGACATATTTACAAAATGGACTTCAGCAGCTAAAATAGATAAAGATTATCAGAAATTAGAAGATCTCATCATCAGGGATAAAGTCATATCATCCCTTCCATCAGCATTTTCAAAATTTTTGCAAGAGAATGAATGTACGAGTGTAGATCAGATTGAGAGACGTGGTTCGGCTTATTATACAGCCAATAAACATTGTTTTGCTAGTGAAGCTACTGATACAAACTTTGTAGCATCGGCTAACTATGAAAAACCTCGATCAGAACCCTATAATAGGCAAAAACCATATAAGCCTACTTCTGAGAAATACAATCATTGTAGATTTTGTAACATGTCACACCACCAAGGTGAAATGTGTGACAAGAACCCAGCGTATCTTACATATCTACAGAACATCATAAATAGCCAAGATAAGGAACGTAAATCCTTCAAAAATGCACGTAAATGTTTCCTCTGTAAGGCGTACGGGCATTGGCGTCATGCTTGTAAAGGAAGGCAAATGACCAAGAAAGCAAATGCCGCCTTATTTGATAGTTCATCATCAGATGAAGAACAATCAGAGAAACACCTTGTGAACTCAGCACAGGCTTTTGACATGTTTAACGCAAATAAATGTACTGTTTGTAATACCTTTTATGAAGATGGCATTTTGACATGCGGCCACTCCATTCCTATTGCCAATGAAGAAGCTAATTTGGTAATATATTCCAAAGGCAGAATAAACATCCACCAGGGATATGTGAATGGCAAGCCTGCTACAGTCCTTCGGGACACCGGAAGTTCACTTATTGGACTAAAGAGAAAGTTCATAATGCCTACAGACTATACAGGCAGGCACGTAACATGCAGAACATTCTCTGGAAATATTGAAAAGTACCCATTAGCATGGGCATATATTCAGACACCTTTCCTCACTGGAAAAGTAAAATGCGCAGCATTAACTAACCCTGTGTGTGATATCATCATTGGAAATTTACCAGAGGTGAATGATATGCCTCATGATATAACATCTGTTTGCATTAATGAGAACATAACATCATCACCATCACATGTCATCATTGATAATGTTGTATCACCAAATGAATGGATGGTAGCTAATGTAGCACTAAGATCTCATGAAACCATTGATCAAACTGTTTCATCACCATCTGATATCATTGAATGTGTGAACGCAGTAACTATATCTACTGCTAGAGTGCAAGATGAAATTAATCAAACTGAGGATATAGAAATGCTTAGCCCACTAGTACTACCTCCTAAAACCATGAAGGAGACTTTTGTAACAGCCCAAAAGGCTGATCCTTCATTGTCTAAATATTTTAATCTGATCGGCCAAACGCCAAAGGTAACCAAAAATGCAAGATGGGATTTTGCTTTGAAAAATTGCATCCTCACCAGGTACTATACCAGAGGTGACAGCACAACAGAGCAGACTGTTTTGCCGATTGAATATCGTAAGCAAGACTTACATCTTGCCCATGATATACCTCTTGCAGGGCATATGGCATACTCTAAGACCAGATCAAGATTACTAACACAGTTTTATTGGCCCAAATTCTGCAATGACATTAAGCAATATTGCAGAAGTTGTGACATCTGCCAAAAACTAGTGAAGAAAGGTAAACACCCACAGGCAAAATTACAGATTACTGACTTAGCCAGTCGACCTTTTGAGAAAATATATGTCGACATAGTGGGCCCTCTTAATCAAATAACAACCAGAGGGAATAAATATATTATTACCATCATTGATTTATGTAGCCGCTGGCCGGAAGCGATTCCGTTAAAGAACATAACTGCCAATGATATAATGGAAGTTTTCTTCCATATATTTTCACGGATAGGATTTCCAGACACTATCCTATCAGATAGGGGAAGCCAGTTCATTGCCGCATCTACTCAAGCTTTCACCAAAATGTTAGGGGTGAAACAATGTTTCAATTCTCCATATCACCCTCACTCAACTGGAATCATAGAGAAGTTTAACGGTGATTTAAAGCATATGCTTGCTAAAGTCACGCAAGAACATCCCAACAACTGGGACTTATATTTGCCTGCTATACTTTTTGCTTATCGCGAAGTGCCACATTCTAGTACTGGATTCTCTCCTTTTGAACTTATCTATGGTGCCAAACCACGTGCCCCATTGAGTATCTATCATCAAATGTTAACTGAAGCCACTCCTTTACTTAAACCCATATCATCATACGTATACGTTACATCATTGCGTGAAAGAATCATCAAATCTTGTACAATTGCAAAAGAAGCACTGAACTATCTGGTGCTACATATAGACAATATGCAGACAAAGGTAACAGGACAATAACGTTGACACCTGGACAGGACGTACTTCTTCTCTTACCTAGTGACAGACACTTATTGACTGAGCCTTGGCAAGGACCATTTAAGGTAATAAGACAGATTTCAGCTGTAGACTATGAGATTAAAATAAAAGACAAACATAAAATATTCCACATTAATATGCTAAGACCATACTACAACAGAGACAACGAACAGGACGATACAACAGCTTGTACAGTGATAATAGACCATGAAGATGACGAAGATAGTGACGAAATTCCAACACCTGCATTAGACACGACAAACTGCTTGAAAGAAATCAAAATAAACACTAACTTAACTCAAGCAGAAACAGACAGCTGCAAACATCTCATACAACAGTACAACACCATCTTCTCCAACAACCCAGGACAAACAGAATTAGTACAACATCACATCACGCTCACTTCAAACACACCCATAAAATGCAGACCTTACACCATTCCATTGCATTACAAAGAAAACTTACATCAGGAAATCATTAGTTTAGAGAAAAACAACATCATTAGACGATCCCAATCACGTTTTTCATCTCCAATGGTCATGGTACGCAAAAAGGACAACACGATAAGACTCTGTGTCGACTATAGAAAATTAAATAAAATAACACTTCTAGATCTAGAACCAATGTCCAGCTCTAAAGATCTACTGACAGAACTGACAGACTATAGATTCTTTACGAAGTTAGATATGACGAAAGGTTATTGGCAAATAACGGTACACGAGCAGAGCAGACACCTGACAGCATTTGCCACACCTTGGGGACTGTACGAATGGTGCAAACTTCCATTTGGGCTTATCAATGCCCCAGCGACATTCGTACGTATGACACGACTTTTACTAGTGGACATACCAAACATTATCTGTTACATGGACGACATTTGTGTGCACACAAAGACAATGACAGACCACATAAAGACATTACAGCAGACATTTGAACGGATCAGACAGCACGGACTGACGGTAAAGCCTACGAAAGTAGACATAGCCTATCAGGAAATATCCTTCTTGGGGGTACAAAATATCTAATGGCTTTGTCACGACAGACGATAACATCGTGTCTAAAATACTGAAACTCTCACTTCCGACTACGAAAAAGCAAGTCAGAAGTGTGTTAGGACTATTAAATTATTATAGGCAGTTCATACCAGATTTTGCTGAACTGACTGAAAAATTTACTAACCTACTAACGAAAGATCAACCTGAAAAGATTGTAAACAATGAATGCCTAAAATTTGCATTCCAGAAAGTTTTATCTTATTTTTCTGAGAATAGTTTAAAGAATCCCATTCTCAAATTGCCAAATTTACATATTCCTTTCAGATTACGCACAGACGCGAGCTCCGTGGCGATTGGGGCAGTTCGGTTACAGGAACATGACAACATTCTACACCCTGTATACTACGTCTCTAGAAAATTGAAACCAAGAGAACGTGCTTGGTCGACACCACAGTTGGAAGCCCTTGCTCTAGTGGTGGGTATAACTAAATTGTCCAGATTCCTCCTGGGACGTCATTTCATTGTAGAGTCCGACAATAGCCCTTTAAAATTTATTACTTCAGGAGTACCTACCAACCAAATGATAGCGCGCTGGTCTCTTAAGCTTCAAGATTACAGCTTTGAAGTTCGACATATCGCTGGCAGAACCAACACGATTGCCGATCTTTTGTCCCGTTGTCCGACCGACCCAGTAAGCACTAATGTCTGAGTGCAGTGTGTTAAATACACTCAGACCAACACAGCCATCAGTGAAGTTTTTTTTCCACGAAAGCTGTGTATGTCTACTATGTGATGTGATAGGGTTCATTCCCACTATATATAGTTTTTCATTATTTTAACAAGAACAACAAAACACCAGCAACATTAACACAAACTATAACAAGAACTTTAAATATTGAGCACAACCCACTACTGGCAACGCTGATCGTATTCTGGTATGAAACTAAGGCCTATCCACGTCAATATGGAAGCACTATACTCGAGTTTCGCCCTCGTTTGAGCTCGTCAGTAGTGTATATATATATTGTATGTATATATATATATATACATATATATGTGAGTATATATATATATATATATGGATATACTCTTAGTTGTCATACAATTCAATTACATTTCCTTCTTCCCTTGCCCTTTATCCGTCACTGAAGCATGGGTCCTGAGCCAAACCACACAACAAAGCCTCCTGTCCGTTGCTATCTCTTGCATCCCCCTCTACGAACTCCCAGTATTATTCATCTCTGTAATTCTATTCTCCGTGTGTTTTAATGTCTGCCGCTATTTCGCTTGTGTTGTCGGTTCCAGACAAGAGAGTCTAGTTATGTCTTCAGGTTTTCTTAGTGTGTGACCATCCCAAAATATAAAGGTAATGGAACGCAAGAAATGGATGACGGAAGACATCTTAAAATCATGGAAATAAGAAGAAATAACAACACTAACAATGAAAAATATGAAGATATTCATAGGACAATTAGAAAACTATGCATAGAGGCAAAAGAAACATGATTTGAGGAAAATTGCAGGAAAATTGAAAACCAACACAACATCCGGAATACCAAATTAATGCACAAAGAAATTAATAATATCACTAACAACAGAAGACACACATCAATGGGTTGCCTAAAAAACCAAAGATGGCAAAATCATTATAGAAAAAGATCAGATATTACAAGCGTGGTCAGATTATGTGAAAGACCTTTATGATGATGCCAGGGAATAACAGTAGGATCTTAGGAATAATAATGATCGACCATCAATTTTGAAGATGGAAGTTCAAAATGCTCTTAACCATATGGAAACTGGCAAGACCCCCGGGTCCAGATAACATCACAACAGAAATGATCAATGCCTTAGAAGAATATGGAATATACCAAATCACCAGACTGCTCAACACAATATATAATATTGGAGATATACATCCTGAATTATGTAATTCTATTTTATTGCAATTCCGAAGAAATCAGGAGCCTTGGAATGTGATCAACATCGAATAATTAGCATAACGAGCCACATCGCGAAAATTTTGCTAAGAATTATCATGCAAAGAGTGAGGAAGAAATTACACGAATTGTTGGGAAACAACTTGGTGGCAGTGACCATCGGCCAGTCTTTCTAACTGTAGAAAATGAGTTTGTAAGTGAAAGCAGCACCCTCTCGAGGTGGAACTACAAGAAAGCAGACTGGGCAATGTACAAGCATCGCACCAGCATACTGGTTAAATACCTGAACACTGAGAAGGACATAAATAAAGTAGTTGAAGAGTTTGGGAAATGCATACTACAGGCAGCACGAGAAACAATACCAAGAGGAGCCCGTAAACATTATAAACCCTACTGGAATAGTGAACTGGAACAGTTGCATAATGATGTGGATGTATGTAGAAAACAAGCAGAGGCCAATCCCAGCCAAGAGCACCACAATAAATATCAGCACGCAAAAGCCAAATTTCAAAGGGCCCAACTGCAGGCTAGACGGAAAAGCTGGCAGGAGAAAACAGAGTCACTGAACTTTGAAAGAGACACAAGGAAGTTATGGAGGCTAATAAAACAGCTTAACGATGAGGGCACAGGGAGAAACTCAAAAATTGCGCTACATAAAGACGGGAACATTTTAACAGGAAAGCAAGCATCTGACTATTTTGCGGACTCATTCGCACAAGATAACAATATTGAAATGAGTCCAGAGAAACAACAGGAGATTCGAGAGAAATGGCAAAATACAGGACAGAAGGAAATTGTACATGAGGTTATGGAGACACCTATCACATTCAGTGAACTGGAGCTAGCCATATCAAAACTGAAAATGAGAAAATCACCAGGAGCTGATGGTATCTCCAATGAAATGATCAGGAACCTAGGAACAGAGGCCAAAGCAAAGTTGCTACAGATCTTTAATAATACATGGACCTTAGGCAGTGTTCCACAGGTCTGGAGAGAAGCAATCATGATACCCCTCCTAAAATCTGGGAAAGACAGTTCCATTGCCTCCAGCTACAGACCCATTAGCCTCACCAGTTGTCTCTGCAAAACAATGGAACGCGTCATCAATCACAGACTACAATGGTACATTGAATGTGAAAACATCCTTGTGCCACAACAGGCTGCCTTTAGACAGTGCTACTCTACGGAAGATCAGACAACCTACCTCTCTCAAGAAGTTGAGGATGCATTCCAAGAGAAGAAGCTGGTACTTGCGGCTTGGATAGATCTGAAGAAAGCCTTTGACAAAGTCTGGAAAGAGGGTCTGATGAAGAAACTGAGAAACTGTAAAGTCAATGGAAGAATGTACAAATGGGTAAAAGCATACTTGCACAACAGAAGAGCCCGAGTACAGATAGACGGTCTCAAGAGCAAGAAAGTTCTATTGCGTCACGCTGTTCCCCAGGGCGGAGTCCTGTCCCCAACACTTTTTCTAATCTTCATCAATGATCTTGTTGCTAATCTACCCGATGGAATTAAAGCGGCAATGTACGCTGATGACCTGGTTTTGTGGAGCGCAAATAAACATGCATCAGTGGCCACCATATTGCTACAGAGAGCTGTAGATACATTTGTTGCATGGGCGGATAGATGGTGTATCAGCATAAACACTGACAAGTGCAGAACCACTCTATTTACCCTTTCTCCGAAACAAAAGGCAGGGAGCATTCAGATAAATGGAACACCCCTAAGAGAAGATAAGGAACCAACATACCTTGGTGTAACATTCGACGACAGGCTGACATGGAGAAAACACATCAAAAAAGCAGTAACAAAGGCCAGAAGGAAAATTGCCATCCTGAGAAAGCTAACTGGAACCACGTGGGGAGCCAGTGGGAAAATACTTGGCAAAGTTTATCAACAGAGCATACGACCACACTTGGAATACGGGTCAACTGCGTGGTGTTCAGCATCAAAAACTACATTGCAGGAGCTGGACAAGGTGCAAAATCAAGCTCTTAGAGTCATCACAGGAGGGATAAGATCAACCCCTATAGTAGCAATGGAGAAAATGGGGAGGACACAAGCTTTAAGAGAACGCAGAGATACAAAAACATTAATACAAGCAGAAAAGTTCCTCAGCTTGCCAGGCCACCCTATGAAGAACCGATTTGAAAACTTAGCTATGGGGCGGTTGAAAAGAAGTAGTTTCATCCACCAGGCCAAACAACTCTGCAGAGAATCCATCGATCTTCCCACAGTTGATATCCCCCTGACAACTATTCCAGAGCGAACCCCGTGGAAAGATGAACATAGAATATCGCTACAAATCCAGTCAAAAGTTAGAGGAATATTGGACAAGGAAGAACAGAACAGTGTACAGCGCAGAACAGCCACTCTCAGCTTCCTTGATGATGAATACCCACATGACCTCTGGATCCGAGTCTACACAGATGGGTCAGCACAAAATGCTGTTCGAAATGGAGGAGCGGGAGTGTACATAGAATACCCAAATAATACTAGAGACACGGCCAGAATTCCAACAGGAAAGTACTGCCATAACTATGATGCTGAAATTGAGGCAATCAAGATAGCCACAGAAAAATTACAAAATACCAGCCATGGTACACAACCTGCAGTGACATTGACAGATGCAAAATCCGTAATAGATGACACTACTTTCTGAACTTAGCAGTCAGCGTAAGATCACCATACAGTGGATACCATCCCACTGTGGAGTCCCCGGAAACGACAGAGCTGATCGATTGGCTAAGGAAGGAGCAACAGAAGAACAACCTGATGTGCCTATTACATACCACCAAAAGAAAAGAATGATCAAATCAATCAGAAAGCCACCAAACCTTACTCAAGACGACTACCACGTTATGGACAGACCAGAACAGGTCATTCTTCTGCGCCTCAGAACAGGACACAATAGATTACGCAACCACTTGTATACAAAATTCAAGATTGGTGACTCAGCCATGTGCACATGTGGTTTGGCGTCGCAGACAGCAGAGCACATACTCCAGGATTGCCCAAACTACAACATATCCAGGCGAACCTTCTGGCCTAGAGAGACAACAGTGGAAGATAAACTCTATGGACCGCTGAATGAACTAAAAAAGACTGTTAGATTCATACAAGAGACGACATTGCAGTTGTAGACATGTTTCAGGCGAACGAAAGAAGAAGAAGAAGAAGGAAGAAAATGGAATCCGAAATAGGAGAAGAACAATGTGGGTTTGTAAAATACAAGGGTACATTAAATGCAGTATATATGCTGAGAATATTAACTGAACGTTCCGTAGAAGTAAACAAAGACCAACATCGTTGCTTTATTGACTACACAAAGGCTTTCGATGAAGTAAGACATGTCAACATGGTAGATATGCTTGAAGATCTACAAATTGATGGAAAAGACCTTAGACTTGTAAAAAGACATATATTGGAAGCAACAAGCTGCCATCAGAATTGACAATGAAGTAGGTCAATATCAGCCTATTAAAAGAGGTGTGAGACAGGGATGTGTAATGTCTCCAGATCTCTTTTCCATGTAAAGTGAAACTATTTTCAGAAATATAGAAGATATGGAAGTAATCAACATTTGGGGACGATATATCAATAACATTAGATATGCAGATGATACATTTTTGATTGCAGACAATGAACAGGACCTGAAAAATGTAGTAGATGCGGTTGATGTACACAGTGAACAACTAGGGGTAGAATTGAATATTAAGAAGACACGGATTATGGTCGTCACTGGGAAGAAGGAAATACCACAATGTGATATACAAGTAAATGGGCATATTTTTAAGCAAGTGAATCGGTATAGTTATCTCGGAACAGTAATAACATCTGATGGGAGATGACTAGAACAGATTAGAACAAGAATTGCCATTGGGAAGGTAGCCTTTTTCAAGATGAAAAACATACTGACCAATACAAAAAATATCAATTGAAACGAGAAAAAGAGTGTTGAAGTGCTAAATGGATCTTATACTTTTGTATGGATGTGAAGCGAGGACAATAAGCAGTCAAGCTGAAAAACATCTGGAAATGTGGTGTCTTAGGAAAATGCAAAGAATACTATGGACAGACAGAAAATAAAATTAACAAGTCATTCAAGAAAAAAATGAAGATCGTAAACTGATTAGAGTCATTAGGCGTAGACAGTCTAAATTTTATGGGCATGTTATGAGAAGAAATGATTTGGAGAACTTGGTGACGACTGGCAGGGAAGACCGAAAAGGAAATACCTGGATGGCATGACCACGTGCCATGGTCGAGACAGAAACACGGAGCTGATCCACGACTCTGGTGAACGAGTGAGATGGCAAAACATGACCGCCCACGCTTATCGACATGACGCGCGGAGAGTATAGAGTACTGAGCGTCACACAATTCAGCGTGAAGATCGACTCAGTTTATAGATTCTACCTTTGCATGAAGACAGCAAGCGAGTCGCCGAGCAGTGGTCGGCGTCTCCTCCAAAGCGTCAGCCAAGCTTGAACTGATTTCGGGGTTGGACCGGTTGAAGACGAATAATGGCTATGGCAGAATTTCACCTTGCTGCCACTTAGCGTTGAATGCAGATGCTGTTTGCAAGTATTCTACGTCGACAGAGTTTGAATGCAGATGTCGCTTGCAAATTTCTTATATTTACATTGTTTTAATATGATCACAAAGTTTGTAAAGTGTTGTGAAGAGATGACAATATAATGTATCAAAACTGCATTGATGTTATGTTATAATAATTCATTGTTGAGAGGTGTCAATCATCATATAATGTAAGTCCAATGTCCAAAGATAATATTCAACCAGTCTCGGAAAAGTTACAAGTATTACTATGGCTCAGCTCAATCAGCTAATGGGTCATGACTTCATGATACTACATCAAACATAAATTCCACTACTACGAACGAAAAAATACTCCTAAACTCCATGGAAACGTGCTGTCAGAAGGTCTTCACCACATCTGCCTTATCATGCATCAAAACATTCCTTAATGTTACGGCAAAAGCCAATCTGCCTGCCTGTTCATTTCCAACCACACCAGTGTCCTGGAGATAAGATCCAGCGAATGCTCATAACCCGCGATGTCTAAATCCATGCTTGCCATTATACACGAATCATACCAGTCGTCACCTTTGTCTTTAAGGCAAGATTGTGCACGAAGGCAAGGAAGAAGGCCGGAAAACAGTTAACACGAGAGAGAGAGAGAGAGAGAGAGAGAGAGAGAGAGAGAGAGAGAGAGAGAGAGAGAGAGAGTGAGAGAGAGAGAGTGAGAGATAGAGATTGAGAGAGAGAGAGAGAGAGAGAGAGAGAGAGAGAGAGAGAGAGAGAGAGAGAGAGAGAGAGAGAGAATGAACGAACGAACGAAGTTTATTTTCAAAGGGTAACAAATTGGGCACGCAGGCCTGTCTTACATTCGGCCCTTCCAATCAGTGCATAGTGCATTCACATAGGAAAAAAAAACATTGTCAATGTATGTTACCATGTTATGAGACAAATCCCCTACCCACCCACCCACCCATCCCCTATCCATCCGCGTGTCCCCCACACACACATCCACCACCCAACCACACACATACTCACAGGCACATACATCCCCCACCCATCCACTCATTCCCCAACCCACACATCCCACACACACCCCCACATACACCATCTCCCCACCCACACACACATCGCCCACCCACCACACATCCCTCCACACACATCCGCAACCCTCCCACACACAGACCCAGGCACACATGCATGCATCCACCCATCCATCACCCATCCACATCAGCTAGGATACAACTCCACGTGTTCAAACTGTCCATCATGATATGTTAACTCTCTCTCTCACACCCACGAGAGAGAGAGAGAGAGAGAGAGAGAGAGAGAGAGAGAGAGAGAGAGAGAGAGAGAGAGAGAGAGTTTGAACACGTGGAGTTGTATCCTAGCTGATGAACCCAGAGCGTTCTTCAGGCCAAATGGTTCCCGGGAGTTGCCGCAGATAGGGACCACGCCCTGCATGCAGCAATGGATATGGCCAAGGGTCATAGACTAAGACGAGGCAGGTCCTGGATGGCACAGACAGAACTTTCTATAAGTCAGGTGTGTGATCTAGAGACCATCAATCGTGGAAGAGAGTGGGTTGAAGTTCCGGAAAACATGACGGATTGGCACAATGTAATAATAACACTGGGTCGGGAGTGCAGAGAATGGGCAGCGGGCCGCACTGAGTTTGAAGTGCAACAACTGATGCAAATTAACGCACATCAAGGTGACATAGTCATCTACACAGATGGGTCAGTGGTGAGAAACAGACGTAGTGGTTGGGGTTTCATTGCAAATGATAATGGACGAGTCTTGAAGAAGGAGTCTGGCATTTGAGACTACGACCTCCAGCATGAGAATGGAGGTGGAGGCAGTAACAGCGGCATTCCGTTTTTTAGAGGAGACTATTGCAACACACGTTGTATTCATTACGGATTCAATGAGTATGCTTAGTAAGGTGAAGAAAAGAATGTTTCGTTTGGAATGGCCATCGTCGCACCAAAGGTCACAGATTGTGAGAATTGTATGGATATTTTGCCCTGGTCATGCGGGGGTGCAGGGAAATGAACAGACTGATAGGCTGACAGGGAATGCACCTTTTGGTGGTAGCTACCTATGGACAAGGGGAAGGTGATCACGCGCTTGTGAGACCAGGTAGAGGAGACTGGGGAACAGATTGAGAACCCGTATGTAGAAAGAATGAGATTGCTGGAGATTGACAGGAATTCTGGAATAATCTCAAAACTGAGAGGGAAGACTAGGAGAACTTTAAATCAGATAGCGATGGGAACGATTAGTAGTATGACTCTTTGTTGGCTGTTGAAGGAGGGGAGGGAGCACGTATGGGAATGTCCTGAATGCAGTGATGGCGGTTCTTAACTCAACTCAACTCAGTTGAACTCATTCCAGAGCGCCTGGAATTGTACCAGTAATCGTTGGCCATGGCGAGATGGAGATCATGAGTAATGATGTGTACGTATATAAGAATAACACACGTCACACACACACACACACATGCACACACACACACATGCACACACGCACGCATGCACGCACGCACGCACGCACGCACGCACGCGCGCGCGTGCACACACACACACACAATAGCAGAAGATCGAAAGGGATGTGGCTCCAATAAGTGCAATCAAAGTGGAGACGGAGGAGATACAGATTCGTGAAGAAAGAGCACAGATGGAAAAACTCAAGAAATAGTCCAACTGCTCGACTACCTATGAACCACTGCCTTAAAAAAGAGCACATTGAGACTGGGCGGGGACCTAACACCACCAGACCTTACAAGCGTATGAACCCCACCAGACAAAAGTACAGGAACTAATATTAATCCACACCAAGCCAGAAACGTCTAGAAACTAGGAAGCGAAACACGCACCTCTATTTCCACAAGCAGACAAGAAACACCATACGGGCCCCAATTACAACTAACCTATAGCCGGCTCCGTGGCGAAGGGTTTACGGGCACGGTTCGTGATTCCGCATACGCGCGTTCGAAACACAGCTGCGTGCAATTTGGCAAGCAGACCGCATCGATTTAGTTTTTTTACGAAATGGTATGAGTGCCGGTCGTTCAGAAATCATCGGCAAACTACCGAACGTAAACTTGCTAAGAGATAACAACAGCAAAAATTACTGGGGTTGACTGCAACGTCCTGTAAACGATATGCAACTAACTACTATGTAGAATGTCAGCATGGCTAAATGGATAAGAGCACTCATTCTTGAACATCTGGTGCGCTGATGCTGGGGGAGTTGGTTCAGCCCCTACACCAGCCAGTTGGACTAAAATGTTGACTTCTTGTTCTTGACTTGGGAACGTAAATAACAAGTTTCTCTGAATTCGGAGTGGGTTTGCAGATTGCGAGGGACACTGGTAATCGCCGAGGTAAGGCTAATCTACAAGCAAAATTTAGTCCAGTGCTACTAGAACTGGCGTGAATGGACTACGCTTGAGTTCAGTGCGAGCGAGCACAGAAAAATACAACTAATCGATAGATGGACAGTTGAACGGGACCTGAACACATTCTTGCTCAGAAAAATACAACTAATCGATAGATGGACAGTTGAACGGGACCTGAACACATTCTTGCTCAGAAAAATACAACTAATCGATAGATGGACAGTTGAACGGGACCTGAACACATTCTTGCACAGAAAAATACAACTAATCGATAGATGGACAGTTGAACGGGACCTGAACACATTCTTCCTCAGAAAAATACAACTAATCGATAGATGGACAGTTGAACGGGACCTGAACACATTCTTCCTCAGAAAAATACAACTAATCGATAGATGGACAATTGAACGGGACCTGAACACATTCTTGCTCAGAAAAATACAACTAATCGATAGATGGACAGTTGAACGGGACCTGAACACATTCTTGCTCAGAAAAATACAACTAATCGATAGATGGACAGTTGAACGGGACCTGAACACATTCTTGCTCAGAAAAATACAACTAATCGATAGATGGACAGTTGAACGGGACCTGAACACATTCTTGCTCAGAAAAATACAACTAATCGATAGATGGGCAGTTGAACGGGACCTGAACACATTCTTGCTCAGAAAAATACAACTAATCGATAGATGGGCAGTTGAACGGGACCTGAACACATTCTTGCTCAGAAAAATACAACTAATCGATAGATGGGCAGTTGAACGGGACCTGAACACATTCTTGCTCAGAAAAATACAACTAATCGATAGATGGGCAGTTGAACGGGACCTGAACACATTCTTGCTCAGAAAAATACAACTAATCGATAGATGGACAGTTGAACGGGACCTGAACACATTCTTGCTCAGAAAAATACAACTAATCGATAGATGGACAGTTGAACGGGACCTGAACACATTCTTGCTCAGAAAAATACAACTAATCGATAGATGGACAGTTGAACGGGACCTGAACACATTCTTGCTAAGAAAAATACGAATAATCGATAGATGGACAGTTGAACGGGACCTGAACACATTCTTCCTCAGAAAAATACAACTAATCGATAGATGGACAGTTGAACGGGACCTGAACACATTCTTCCTCAGAAAAATACAACTAATCGATAGATGGACAGTTGAACGGGACCTGAACACATTCTTGCTCAGAAAAATACAACTAATCGATAGATGGGCAGTTGAACGGGACCTGAACACATTCTTCCTCAGAAAAATACAACTAATCGATAGATGGGCAGTTGAACGGGACCTGAACACATTCTTGCTCAGAAAAATACAACTAATCGATAGATGGGCAGTTGAACGGGACCTGAACACATTCTTCCTCAGAAAAATACAACTAATCGATAGATGGACAGTTGAACGGGACCTGAACACATTCTTGCTCAGAAAAATACAACTAATCGATAGATGGACAGTTGAACGGGACCTGAACACATTCTTGCTCAGAAAAATACAACTAATCGATAGATGGACAGTTGAACGGGACCTGAACACATTCTTGCTCAGAAAAATACAACTAATCGATAGATGGGCAGTTGAACGGGACCTGAACACATTCTTCCTCAGAAAAATACAACTAATCGATAGATGGACAGTTGAACGGGACCTGAACACATTCTTGCTCAGAAAAATACAACTAATCGATAGATGGGCAGTTGAACGGGACCTGAACACATTCTTCCTCAGAAAAATACAACTAATCGATAGATGGACAGTTGAACGGGACCTGAACACATTCTTGCTCAGAAAAATACAACTAATCGATAGATGGACAGTTGAACGGGACCTGAACACATTCTTGCTCAGAAAAATACAACTAATCGATAGATGGACAGTTGAACGGGACCTGAACACATTCTTGCTCAGAAAAATACAACTAATCGATAGATGGACAGTTGAACGGGACCTGAACACATTCTTGCTCAGAAAAATACAACTAATCGATAGATGGACAGTTGAACGGGACCTGAACACATTCTTGCGAAGAAAAATACAACTAATCGATAGATGGACAGTTGAACGGGACCTGAACACATTCTTGCTCAGAAAAATACAACTAATCGATAGATGGACAGTTGAACGGGACCTGAACACATTCTTGCTCAGAAAAATACAACTAATTGATAGATGGACAGTTGAACGGGACCTGAACACATTCTTGCTCAGAAAAATACAACTAATCGATAGATGGACAGTTGAACGGGACCTGAACACATTCTTCCTCAGAAAAATACAACTAATTGATAGATGGACAGTTGAACGGGACCTGAACACATTCTTCCTCAGAAAAATACAACTAATCGATAGATGGACAGTTGAACGGGACCTGAACACATTCTTGCTCAGAAAAATACAACTAATTGATAGATGGACAGTTGAACGGGACCTGAACACATTCTTGCTCAGAAAAATACAACTAATTGATAGATGGACAGTTGAACGGGACCTGAACACATTCTTGCTCAGAAAAATACAACTAATTGATAGATGGACAGTTGAACGGGACCTGAACACATTCTTCCTCAGAAAAATACAACTAATTGATAGATGGACAGTTGAACGGGACCTGAACACATTCTTCCTCAGAAAAATACAACTAATCGATAGATGGGCAGTTGAACGGGACCTGAACACATTCTTCCTCAGAAAAATACAACTAATCGATAGATGGACAGTTGAACGGGACCTGAACACATTCTTCCTCAGAAAAATACAACTAATCGATAGATGGACAGTTGAACGGGACCTGAACACATTCTTCCTCAGAAAAATACAACTAATCGATAGATGGACATCTGAACGGGACCTGAACACATTCTTCCTCAGAAAAATACAACTAATCGATAGATGGACAGTTGAACGGGACCTGAACACATTCTTCCTCAGAAAAATACAACTAATCGATAGATGGACAGTTGAACGGGACCTGAACACATTCTTCCTCAGAAAAATACAACTAATCGATAGATGGACATCTGAACGGGACCTGAACACATTCTTCCTCAGAAAAATACAACTAATCGATAGATGGACAGTTGAACGGGACCTGAACACATTCTTCCTCAGAAAAATACAACTAATCGATAGATGGACAGTTGAACGGGACCTGAACACATTCTTCCTCAGAAAAATACAACTAATCGATAGATGGACATCTGAACGGGACCTGAACACATTCTTCCTCAGAAAAATACAACTAATCGATAGATGGACAGTTGAACGGGACCTGAACACATTCTTGCTCAGAAAAATACAACTAATCGATAGATGGACAGTTGAACGGGACCTGAACACATTCTTGCTCAGAAAAATACAACTAATTGATAGATGGACAGTTGAACGGGACCTGAACACATTCTTGCTCAGAAAAATACAACTAATTGATAGATGGACAGTTGAACGGGACCTGAACACATTCTTGCTCAGAAAAATACAACTAATTGATAGATGGACAGTTGAACGGGACCTGAACACATTCTTCCTCAGAAAAATACAACTAATTGATAGATGGACAGTTGAACGGGACCTGAACACATTCTTCCTCAGAAAAATACAACTAATCGATAGATGGGCAGTTGAACGGGACCTGAACACATTCTTCCTCAGAAAAATACAACTAATCGATAGATGGACAGTTGAACGGGACCTGAACACATTCTTCCTCAGAAAAATACAACTAATCGATAGATGGACATCTGAACGGGACCTGAACACATTCTTCCTCAGAAAAATACAACTAATCGATAGATGGACAGTTGAACGGGACCTGAACACATT
Source organism: Cepaea hortensis (assembly GCA_963921405.1). Lineage (NCBI taxonomy): Eukaryota > Metazoa > Mollusca > Gastropoda > Stylommatophora > Helicidae > Cepaea > Cepaea hortensis. Next base: position 43,254 of record CAWUFQ010000356.1, on the reverse strand, counting down.
CTTCCTCAGAAAAATACAACTAATCGATAGATGGACAGTTGAACGGGACCTGAACACATTCTTCCTCAGAAAAATACAACTAATCGATAGATGGACATCTGAACGGGACCTGAACACATTCTTCCTCAGAAAAATACAACTAATCGATAGATGGACAGTTGAACGGGACCTGAACACATTCTTCCTCAGAAAAATACAACTAATCGATAGATGGACAGTTGAACGGGACCTGAACACATTCTTCCTCAGAAAAATACAACTAATCGATAGATGGGCAGTTGAACGGGACCTGAACACATTCTTCCTCAGAAAAATACAACTAATCGATAGATGGACAGTTGAACGGGACCTGAACACATTCTTCCTCAGAAAAATACAACTAATCGATAGATGGACAGTTGAACGGGACCTGAACACATTCTTGCTCAGAAAAATACAACTAATCGATAGATGGGCAGTTGAACGGGACCTGAACACATTCTTCCTCAGAAAAATACAACTAATCGATAGATGGGCAGATGAACGGGACCTGAACACATTCTTCCTCAGAAAAATACAACTAATCGATAGATGGGCAGTTGAACGGGACCTGAACACATTCTTCCTCAGAAAAATACAACTAATCGATAGATGGGCAGTTGAACGGGACCTGAACACATTCTTCCTCAGAAAAATACAACTAATCGATAGATGGGCAGTTGAACGGGACCTGAACACATTCTTCCTCAGAAAAATACAACTAATCGATAGATGGACATCTGAACGTGAAATGAACACATTCTTCCTCAGAAAAATACAACTAATCGATAGATGGACAGTTGAACGGGACCTGAACACATTCTTCCTCAGAAAAATACAACTAATCGATAGATGGACAGTTGAACGGGACCTGAACACATTCTTGCTCAGAAAAATACAACTAATCGATAGATGGGCAGTTGAACGGGACCTGAACACATTCTTCCTCAGAAAAATACAACTAATCGATAGATGGGCAGTTGAACGGGACCTGAACACATTCTTGCTCAGAAAAATACAACTAATCGATAGATGGGCAGTTGAACGGGACCTGAACACATTCTTCCTCAGAAAAATACAACTAATCGATAGATGGACAGTTGAACGGGACCTGAACACATTCTTGCTCAGAAAAATACAACTAATCGATAGATGGACAGTTGAACGGGACCTGAACACATTCTTGCTCAGAAAAATACAACTAATCGATAGATGGACAGTTGAACGGGACCTGAACACATTCTTGCTCAGAAAAATACAACTAATCGATAGATGGGCAGTTGAACGGGACCTGAACACATTCTTCCACAGAAAAATACAACTAATCGATAGATGGACAGTTGAACGGGACCTGAACACATTCTTGCTCAGAAAAATACAACTAATCGATAGATGGGCAGTTGAACGGGACCTGAACACATTCTTCCTCAGAAAAATACAACTAATCGATAGATGGACAGTTGAACGGGACCTGAACACATTCTTGCTCAGAAAAATACAACTAATCGATAGATGGACAGTTGAACGGGACCTGAACACATTCTTGCTCAGAAAAATACAACTAATCGATAGATGGACAGTTGAACGGGACCTGAACACATTCTTGCTCAGAAAAATACAACTAATCGATAGATGGACAGTTGAACGGGACCTGAACACATTCTTGCTCAGAAAAATACAACTAATCGATAGATGGACAGTTGAACGGGACCTGAACACATTCTTGCTCAGAAAAATACAACTAATCGATAGATGGACAGTTGAACGGGACCTGAACACATTCTTGCTCAGAAAAATACAACTAATTGATAGATGGACAGTTGAACGGGACCTGAACACATTCTTGCTCAGAAAAATACAACTAATCGATAGATGGACAGTTGAACGGGACCTGAACACATTCTTGCTCAGAAAAATACAACTAATCGATAGATGGACAGTTGAACGGGACCTGAACACATTCTTGCTCAGAAAAATACAACTAATTGATAGATGGACAGTTGAACGGGACCTGAACACATTCTTGCTCAGAAAAATACAACTAATTGATAGATGGACAGTTGAACGGGACCTGAACACATTCTTCCTCAGAAAAATACAACTAATTGATAGATGGACAGTTGAACGGGACCTGAACACATTCTTCCTCAGAAAAATACAACTAATCGATAGATGGGCAGTTGAACGACACCTGAACACATTCTTCCTCAGAAAAATACAACTAATCGATAGATGGACAGTTGAACGGGACCTGAACACATTCTTCCTCAGAAAAATACAACTAATCGATAGATGGACAGTTGAACGGGACCTGAACACATTCTTCCTCAGAAAAATACAACTAATCGATAGATGGACATCTGAACGGGACCTGAACACATTCTTCCTCAGAAAAATACAACTAATCGATAGATGGACAGTTGAACGGGACCTGAACACATTCTTCCTCAGAAAAATACAACTAATCGATAGATGGACAGTTGAACGGGACCTGAACACATTCTTCCTCAGAAAAATACAACTAATCGATAGATGGACATCTGAACGGGACCTGAACACATTCTTCCTCAGAAAAATACAACTAATCGATAGATGGACAGTTGAACGGGACCTGAACACATTCTTCCTCAGAAAAATACAACTAATCGATAGATGGACAGTTGAACGGGACCTGAACACATTCTTCCTCAGAAAAATACAACTAATCGATAGATGGACATCTGAACGGGACCTGAACACATTCTTCCTCAGAAAAATACAACTAATCGATAGATGGACAGTTGAACGGGACCTGAACACATTCTTGCTCAGAAAAATACAACTAATCGATAGATGGACAGTTGAACGGGACCTGAACACATTCTTGCTCAGAAAAATACAACTAATCGATAGATGGACAGTTGAACGGGACCTGAACACATTCTTGCTCAGAAAAATACAACTAATTGATAGATGGACAGTTGAACGGGACCTGAACACATTCTTCCTCAGAAAAATACAACTAATTGATAGATGGACAGTTGAACGGGACCTGAACACATTCTTCCTCAGAAAAATACAACTAATTGATAGATGGACAGTTGAACGGGACCTGATCACATTCTTCCTCAGAAAAATACAACTAATCGATAGATGGGCAGTTGAACGGGACCTGAACACATTCTTCCTCAGAAAAATACAACTAATCGATAGATGGACAGTTGAACGGGACCTGAACACATTCTTCCTCAGAAAAATACAACTAATCGATAGATGGACATCTGAACGGGACCTGAACACATTCTTCCTCAGAAAAATACAACTAATCGATAGATGGACAGTTGAACGGGACCTGAACACATTCTTCCTCAGAAAAATACAACTAATCGATAGATGGACAGTTGAACGGGACCTGAACACATTCTTCCTCAGAAAAATACAACTAATCGATAGATGGGCAGTTGAACGGGACCTGAACACATTCTTCCTCAGAAAAATACAACTAATCGATAGATGGACAGTTGAACGGGACCTGAACACATTCTTCCTCAGAAAAATACAACTAATCGATAGATGGGCAGTTGAACGGGACCTGAACACATTCTTCCTCAGAAAAATACAACTAATCGATAGATAGGCAGTTGAACGGGACCTGAACACATTCTTCCTCAGAAAAATACAACTAATCGATAGATGGACAGTTGAACGGGACCTGAACACATTCTTCCTCAGAAAAATACAACTAATCGATAGATGGACAGTTGAACGGGACCTGAACACATTCTTCCTCAGAAAAATACAACTAATCGATAGATGGGCAGTTGAACGGGACCTGAACACATTCTTCCTCAGAAAAATACAACTAATCGATAGATGGGCAGTTGAACGGGACCTGAACACATTCTTCCTCAGAAAAATACAACTAATCGATAGATGGACATCTGAACGGGACCTGAACACATTCTTCCTCAGAAAAATACAACTAATCGATAGATGGACAGTTGAACGGGACCTGAACACATTCTTCCTCAGAAAAATACAACTAATCGATAGATGGACAGTTGAACGGGACCTGAACACATTCTTCCTCAGAAAAATACAACTAATCGATAGATGGACAGTTGAACGGGACCTGAACACATTCTTCCTCAGAAAAATACAACTAATCGATAGATGGACAGTTGAACGGGACCTGAACACATTCTTCCTCAGAAAAATACAACTAATCGATAGATGGACAGTTGAACGGGACCTGAACACATTCTTCCTCAGAAAAATACAACTAATCGATAGATGGACAGTTGAACGGGACCTGAACACATTCTTCCTCAGAAAAATACAACTAATCGATACATGGACAGTTGAACGGGACCTGAACACATTCTTGCTCAGAAAAATACAACTAATCGATAGATGGACAGTTGAACGGGACCTGAACACATTCTTGCTCAGAAAAATACAACTAATCGATAGATGGACAGTTGAACGGGACCTGAACACATTCTTGCTCAGAAAAATACAACTAATCGATAGATGGACAGTTGAACGGGACCTGAACACATTCTTGCTCAGAAAAATACAACTAATCGATAGATGGACAGTTGAACGGGACCTGAACACATTCTTCCTCAGAAAAATACAACTAATCGATAGATGGGCAGCTGAACGGGACCTGAACACATTCTTCCTCAAGCGAGCGAGCGAGCCAGCGAGCAAACACACAGAAACAAGTTAGATGAGCAGAAGGGCAAAACTAGCTTACTTATAGGTTTTGTGATACATAGGTGCCCAAAGATACACAGCTTCACTCTATTTCGTCTTATAGTACACGCCGTGTGGCGTTGGTGATCATGACTGTCCTCAGCCGTCTGATAATATAATGACAATCATTTCTGATAATAATATTCTCCCATGCCATGATGTCAAACTGTCCAGCATCGTCTATCGTGGTCACCCTCTGCTTCTCTCCTCCAACCTTCCCATTGCGGCGACATATTCAAGTCCTCCTCTTCTCACGACATGCCCAAAGAATATGGACTCTCTTTTTCTAATGCCAGTAACCAGTATCGGTACAATCCTCTCGGAACAGTCATAACGTCTGATCGGAGACAACTTGAAGAGATTAGAACAAGAATCGCCATGGCGAAGGTAACCTTTGGCAAGTTGTAAAACATTCTGATCAGTAAAACGATGTCATTAGCAACGAGAAAAAGTGTCTTGAGGTGCTACATGGAAACAGTACATTTGTATGGATGTGAAGCGTAGACAATGAGCAGACAAGCTGACAAACATCTGATGGCTTTGGAAATGTGGTTTCTGAGAAAAATTCAAAGAAAATCATGATCAGACAGAAAAACCAATGACCAAGTCCTACAACAAACAAATGAAAACCTTAAACTGATTAGATAAATTAGACGTAGACAGTCAACAACTTTAGGGATACGTAATGAGAATTAATAAATTGGAGAACTTGGTGACAACTGGCAAGATCGAGGGGGAAGAGAACTTGGTGACAACTGACAAGATCGAGGGGGAAGAGAACTTGGTGACAACTGACAAGATCGAGGGGGGAGAGAACTAGGTGAAGGCTGGAAGGTAAATAGCTGGATGGCTTGGCCACGTGGTATGGTCGAGACAAGAACACGAAGCTGATTCACGACTAGTGATCAAGTGGGTGGCGAAACATGACCTTCTAAGATTATCGGCATGGCACATGATGGATTGATGGACTCTCACTTTGCTGCCTGTTTTGTAGAAACGGGAAGAAAATCTAAAGAGAAGGTAATCTCGGGGAGTGAAAACTTTGAATGTGCAATGCCACCTGCTGTAAAGGTAATTGATGTAAATGGACAGCCAGTGGAGTGTATGTATGACACTGACTAGCAATTCGATGCAGTCATTGTATCCGATTTGGTGGGTCCGGAGCAGCTCACTGGAGAAACGAGCGAGATCCAGCCTGTTATGTAGATTGATTGATTGATTTAGGAACCGACATCACAGCATTCGGGGCATTCTCATAAGCGCTCCGTCCCCATCCTCAGCAGCCAGCGAAGTGTTCCAACATCAATAGTTCCAGTAGCAATCTGATTATGTCAGTCTCGCCTTTCCTCTGAGCGTCGAGTGTCGGCCAGATCCCCTCGCCATTCCTCGCTGCCTCATTCTTGCCAGACCATGGTGATCCATTTGCTCCTTCGAGGTATACACGTGCTCCCACAAGGCCGCAACCACGTCTGACTTATCATGCATCAATACTCCACCCAGTTTTGCTGAGCCAGCCAATCTGTCAGTCTTTTCATTCCTCAGCACACCGGCATGCCCAGGAGAAAAGATCCAGGTGATGCTTGTCACCCGTGACCTCCGAAGCGAAGCAAGCCACTCTGCACGAAGCCTGCCTGTCCTCACCCTCTTCAGCATGCTTTCTGAGTCAGTTACAATCACAATGTGTGTATGTGTCGTGTTCTCCATCCAGCGGAAAGCTGCACTGACCGCCTCCAACTCTATTATTAAGCTAGATGTTGTGGTATACGCCAGGCTCTACTGCACCAAACATCGACCATTAGCCTTTGCTAAGAATCCCCACGCACTTCTCCTACCTCTCAACACCGAACCATCTGTGTAGATAATCACATCACCCGGGTGAGCATTATCCTGAATTAGTTGCTGGATATCCACTTCCATGGTCCCTGCTGGCAACTCCCTGCACTCCCGGCTCAATGTGATTATAACTCTGCACAAGTCTGACTGCTCCGCCTGATATGAAGAGCGCGGTATCTATGTCCCTACCTATTGCTCAGGTGGACATTAAATCGAAGTACGTTACCGGCACCATCAAAGCTGCGGTCTTGACAGATCCTAATTTCCCCATGATTCTAGGAAGTCGGTATATGTACCCTGGGGAACCAAACTAGTCCGAGATTGTGGGGGTCATGTCGACGCGTTTCCCGAAGGGAGAAGAACCGCAGCCAGCCGGAGTCTCGAATCATCTACCATGGGAAATAGGAGCTGCTCAAAGCAATGATGCTACTTTGTAATCTTGCTGTGCCAAGTTGCATAAAACTGCTGAGGTGGCTGTACTTTATGAAGAATCATTTATTGTGCAAGAGAGCCGGAGCAGAGGGGGCGCCAGCATGATCAGCTGGTTGTTCCCAAGAACTGCAGACAGTCGATTCTTCACACAGGACATTCCAACACTGAGAGTAAACACATGAGTGTCGGGGCAACCCTCCAGTGAATCGCTTGCCACTATTACTGGCAGGGATTACTGGAGACGTGTGGAGGCATGTGAGATCATGCTCTGTGTGCCCCCAGAGAGTGGCACCAAAGCATTAGAGGCATTATAGATAAATTAAAGAAATCATCACCATCATTACCAAACTATGACAAGAACAATAAACCACCACCAACATTAACACAAACTATAACAAGAACAACAAAACACCACCAACATTAACACAAACTATAACAAGAACAACAAAACACTACCAACATTAACACAAACTATAACAAGAACAACAAAACACCAGCAACATTAACACAAACTATAACAAGGACAACAAAACACCAACAACTTTAACACAAACTATATCAAGAACAACAAAACGCCTTAAATATTAACACAAACTACAACAAGAACAACAAAACACTAGCACCATTAACACAAACTATAACAAGAACAACAAAACATCACCAACATTAACACAAACTACAACAAGAACAACAAAACCCACCAACATTAACACAAACCATAACAAGAACAACAAAACACCAGCAACATTAACACAAACTATAACAAGAACTTTAAATATTGAGCACAATCCACTACTGGCAACGCTGATCGTATTCTGGTATGAAACTAAGGCCTATCCACGTCAATATGGAAGCACAATACTCGAGTTTCGCTCTCGTTTGAGCTCGTCAGTAGTGCATATCCCTGACCGGATCCGGAAACAAGCTCCGGATCACTGGCGTGTGAAACGGGTGTGTAACCACGTGGCACACGCTGAGCACGCCAAATTATCATAACAGAACACTACGTCACCCTAACAAGAACAACAAAACATCTGCATTATTAACACAAACTATAAATAGAACATCAAAACACCTTAAATATTAACACAAATTATAACAAGAACAACAAAACACCAGCAACATTACGGCTAATTATAACAAGAATAAAGCCGTCAACACAACACAACACTACCAACAGTAATACTAACTATAACAATAATGACGACAATATCAAACCAATAACAACATGAACAACAAAAACATTCAAAATAACAAACAACAGCAGCAAGACCAAAGACAGCAATAAATCACAAACAGCAAAAATAGTTAATGATGGCAAGAAAAACACCATTAAAACACCGAAACAATAACAAAAATAAATACGAACAATAACAATAGAAATAAAAAACACAGCAACAAAACATCAACAATAATATCAAGATAATGAAGACCAGCAACCAACAAGAAAAATTACCACGGCAAGAACAATACCAACACACCAAAACAACTTCAAGAATAACGAAAACAACAAAACATTAACAGCAACAATAACTGATGGATGACAACAATAACAATAACAACAACAGCAAAACACGAATAATAATAAAATCAACTGCAACAAGAACACATCATCTACAACAGAAACATTTGCCAGAACAAAAGCAACGAAATACCAACAACAAGGACAATGACAACAGCAAGAACAACAATAAAACAGCAATTTCAATTACAATAACAGCAAGAAGAACAACTCAAATCACAAAATGGATTCGTGTACCAGTTCTAAAATAAATAAGAAATGAACTAACAACGTTTGTTGACATACTCCATTGTCGAGAGTACACACTCTCTTCCATTGGGGCATTACTGCAATATGAACATGGCTAGTTAGAATCTTGCTATACTCATAGCTCTTTTGTTGTCTGTTTCTCTTGTCCAACTACTGAACGTAAATACATCACAAACAGAATTTGAAAAATGCTGTGGTTGACTGTGACGTCCTGTAAAAGATGTGCAACTAACTTTAGTTTTCCCTTTTCCGCCGTGTCTTTCGATGTCTTCTTCTGTTGTCTGCATGCCTGTCTCATAACAAGGTAATATGCATTGTTTATGTTTACAATATTCATTTGACAATGAATTTTCCTCCTATGTGAATGCAACATGCACAATAGATACTTGATGAACGAAAGATGAGTGATTGGAAGGGCCGAATGTAAGACGGGCCTGCATGCCCAATTTGCGATCCTTTGAAAATAAAGTTCGTTCGTTCACTCGTCTTCAATGAATGATGTTCAATGCCCTTGAGTGCACTTCTCGCATTATATCAGCGGCTACAAGCTGTGCCATCAGTTGATAACACACTTTCTATAGTTCGCGTGGAGACAAGGGGTTCGAAGATGCTGCGGCAGGTTCTGTCAGAAGATGGGGAGAGGAGAATTAAACACAGTTAACAAATATATTAGCTCCCTCCAGTGCCTCAAAGAGCATCAGTCGCTAGAATTTCCCCCCAAAGACTTATCGATCCTGTCAGGTCGGTCTGTCAGCTGTCGGGGAAATAATCAATAGCTTGCCCTAGCTATGACCCACCATCACTCTGTGTAGCTGTCTTGATTACACTAATCTTTTCTTTCTTTGACAAGAGTCTTTAAAATAGTAACACAGAATTTAACAAGAATAACAAAACACCAGCAACATTAAGAACAATTAACAAGAACATAGCCGACAATATTTACACAAACTAAAACAAAAACAACGCAGACAACATTAACGCAAACTATAACAAGAATAACAAAACACTAGCAACATTAACATTAACTATAACAAGAATAACAAAACACTAGCAACATTAACATTAACTATAACAAGAATAACAAAACACTAGCAACATTAACATTAACTATAACAAGAATAACAAAACACTAGCAACATTAACACAAAATATAACAAAAACAACAAAATACTAGCAACATTAACACAAAATATAACAAGAAAAACAATAGACTAACAACATTAACAATAACTATATCAAGACCAACAAAACACTAGCAACATTAACACAAAATATAACAAGAATATTTAGTTAGTTTATCGCGGTTCCAAGCTCACGGCAACGGGTCGTTCCCATCATGCTCCATTCCTGTGCCAGTGAATATCACACGAAATTCTCCTCACTGCCCTATGTGTAAAGTGGATTCGACAGGAGTCTCGACAATCCAACAGCCCGAGCGGGTACACTATGCAAAATGCCGCCATCAGAATGCCAACACAAAAGTCCTCCACGGAAAACACAGTTCATCGTCGATGGAAGTGGCAGTCACTAGAAAACCAGCAGCCACACATTACTGCATTGAAAGTCGAGAGGATCGACTTCATTACTCCGGGATTTATCCCATATGATTCGACAGGGCGGCCCGCTGAAAGCATCGCACAAAGCATGAACACTGTAGCTCCGACGACGACCCCCAGGAGTCTCCGAGAAAAATGCACTTTTGAACCGAAAAGGCAATCCAGTCAATTCCAAGCGACAGGCCGACCGTCATCGTTTCCAACATGCAGTTTACGCTACAACAAGAGTGGACAAATGTAAAAACATTCCAAACGAAATTCGCAGCTCACAGTGTCGCGCCACGCATTCAACTCAGTATCAGGGCGACGGAACCATGCACTACCAGTCCAGCATGAAGAAAATGCGTCTACACACCGTAGACAGAAGCATTAACACTCCAGAGGCTTAACGGTTAAAATGCGTATCCGCCATGTTGGGGACTGGAAGTCGTAACAAGAACAACAAAACACCAGCAGCATTAACAGAAACTATAACAAGAATAACGCTGTCAACAAAACACAACACCACCAACATTAATATTAATTATAACAATAATAATGACAATATCAAAACAATAACAACAGGAACAGCAAAAGCATGCAAAACAACAAACAACAACAGCAAGACCAAGGACAGCAAGAAATCACGAACAGCAAAAACGTTAATAACAGCAAGAAAAACAACATTAAAACACTAACAACAATAAGAATAACAACAATAAAATACCAAATAATAACAGTAACAGCAGGAATAACAATGACAGCAACAAAACATCAACAATAATAAAAGAAATAATGAATAGTTAGTTAGTTAGTTAGTTAGTTAGTTAGTTAGTTAGTTAGTTAGTTAGTTAGTTAGTTAGTTAGTTAGTCGCAGTTCCAACAATAAAAGTGGCCACAGCAAGAACAATAACAACAGACCAAAAACAACAACAATAACATCTGCAAGAATAACGAAAACAACAAACATAAACAACAATAATAACAGATGTATACCAACAATAACAACAATAACAACAATAACAACAATAATAACAATAACAACAATAACAACAAAGCACCAATAATAACAACAAAATCAACGGCAACACGAAGAATTAATCTACAACACAAACATTAGCCAGAATAAAAACAGCGAAACACCACCAACAAGGACAATACCAACAGCAAGAAGATCTGTCAACTGTCATTTACTGCCTATAGTACCTTGCGGTGTAGGACATGTGGGGGGGGGGTGTCTTGAGCCTGAGGAATTAAGGCCGCCTGGCTAGTGCAGTCAACGTGAACTGTGCAGGTTAGGATTTTCTTTTTGCCCCGGACAGAAAAAAATTCCACACCTTACCCAGGATTTGAACCCGGGTCTCCCGATGGAGAGCCCGGTATTCTAGCCACTCGGTCAGCTGTTCGATAAGAACAACAAAACAGCAATTTCATTAACAACAACAAAACAGCAATTTTTATTAAAATTAAAATTTTAATTTAAACAACAACAACAACAACAACAACAACAACAACAACAACAACAACAACAACAACAACAACAACAGTAGCAGCAGCAGAAGCAGCAGCAGCAGCAGCAACAACAACAACAAAACAGTAATTTCATTAAAAATAACAACAGCAACAACAATAACTACGCATCAATTTAGAACAACAACAAAACAGCATGTAAGTGACTCAATGAGCATGATTCAGAAGGTCGAAGCTGGATCTGTACGCAGACAGTGGACTGAGTCGCTGCGGAAGTCTGTTGTCCGTAAAGTCACCTTCATCTTCGTCCCGGGACATGCGGGAGTCGAGGGAAATGAATGAGCTGATAAACTGGCTGGCTCTGCACCCCCTGTAGATGGCCAGCCTATGGATCGTGCCGATGTTATTAACGTCCTCAAAGATATGGCGAGAACAGAGGACTTTGACGTCAGTGAATCCACATCGCTGTCCAGGATGAAAGACTTGGGAGTAAGAATCGGCACAGCCAGACGCGAGAGGTACATCGGGAAAACAAAGCGCCTCGTCAACCAACACAGAACTGGCACTATTAGCCACCGGACGCAGATGCATATGCTTGGGGGAGGATCTGAGCACCTATGGAAATGTCCGGAGTGCAATGAAGATACCCCAACTGATAACTGATAACTGATAACTGATAACAAAACAGCAATTTAAATAACAACAATAACAAGAACAACAACTAAACAAAAATTCCATTAACAATAACAACAGCAAGAACAACAACTACACAAAAATGTCATTAACAACAACAACAACAACAACAACAACAACAACAACAACAACAACAACAACAACAAGAAAAATCACAAAATGGATTCGCGTAACAGTTCTTAAAAGATGAAATGAACTAACAACGTTTGTTACCATTCACTATTGTCAAAAGTAAACACTTTTTACCATTGGGGCAAGACCGTAATATATATGTGGCTGGTTCGAACCCTTCTGTGCTCATATTGTTTTTTGTTCCTCTTGTCCACCGTGTCTTTGGATGCCTTCTTCTGCTGTCTTCAATGAATGATTTTCAATGCCCCTGAGTGCACTTCTAGTGCTAACGTCAGTGGCCACAAGCGGTGTCATCTATGTAACAGGTGGTTCGAAGATACGGCGGCAGGATGTCTCATAAGATGGAGAGGATAATCAAATACAGTTAACACATATATTAGCTATCTCCAGTGCCAACGAGCATCAGTCGCAAGAGCCTCGCAGACTTATCGATCCTGCTCGGTCGGTCTGCCAGCAGTCGGTGAATTAATCAATAGCGTCGACGCACCACCACTCAGTGTAGCTGTCTTGATTACACAAATATTTTCTTTCTTTGACAAGTCTTTAAAATAATAGCCCCGGTGAAAATAAAATAAATAAATATACCCAGAACATAAAACAAACAAACAAACAAATTAACAAATAAACAAACAAAGTTTGTTTACAGGACGTAGTATATTTATCGTGTGTAAGACCAGTGTTGCCGGACTCTCTGGCCGAGGGGTTACAAGAATTTCTTCGTAATCCCGTTTATCCACGCAGGATAACCCACCGAGCGAGAATTGGAAGCGGTTCTCCCTGCGTTGGTGACTTGCGGGATAACTGAGCCGGCCGCTCAGAAAGCAATGGCAAACTACTGAGCGTAATCTTGCCAAGAAATCAACAATCAGCTGAAAGATGCTGATGTTGACAGCGATGTCCTGTAAAGGATTTACGAATTTAAAAAAAGACCAGTGTTAACAGGGGTAGGGGTATCCCTTATCAAAGGCGATGTAAGATGCTTCCTTTCCTCCGTTAGTCTATGGGACACATTTGGGCATGGTGGAGTACCCGTTTATCTCCCTAACAATACGTGAAGCCATGAAAGCAGGTGGTAGATGGAGTGTGACAGCAGTCGACAGATTGTTGTTGGTTATGGTCTGCACTCTGCGGCGATAGGCAGATGATCTCATTAGTAGAGACAATGGCTATGGCCACCGACTAGTACAGTCACTGCCCAGACGGAAAGAAATGGCAAACTACCTTCTGCAAAACTTGCCAAGAAACATGGCAATCATAACGTAGACGTTTTCGGGACTGTTGTTATGGAAGCGAAATTCTGCAATGGACATGCTATTGAATGAATGGATGAAGTGCAATGTCTTTGCAGTAGTTTCGCGAGGTATTCGGTCTATGTTGCTGATATGTCGTGCCACTGAATGTACATTCACATGTATTTCAGAAGTCGTAGTCTGTAAATGTGATTAATTTTCATCTTTCATAACATGACGTTGGATGAAGAATGACTTGCTCGATGACTTGGATTGAAGTGAGGAAGAGTTGCGCAATTCCTCGACCTCACTCTCTCGTCTGAGTCCATCTGAGTCCAGTGGGAAGACAAGTCGAGACGACTGGAGACGAATACAGGTGCAGTGGATGACCAGGGCGCTCTACGTGCCTTGCCGTGCTCATTACGTTCCACAACGCTTTGCAGGTAAACGCCGTCTTGCCCGTTGAATCAGGAATGATTTCTTCCGCGCAGTCTGCCGAATCCTGTCTTCACATGCTGGGTAGGCATACCCTAGTTTACCTCTTGGTTTGACACCAAATCGGATACCCATGCCTGGTTTAGCCAGCCTCTCACAGCTGTTGCCCGGGGGGTGGCCGCTGTCGCATGCTGACAGCTACTAGGAGCCACAGACACGAGCTGGGTGTCAGGCTTGGACCAGTGGGGGATGGGTCCTAAAAAGGACATGAGAGTCATCCTTACCAAAGGTGCTACCAATGCCTGACACCCCGTACCCCCCCCCTTTCATAACAACAAAAGCATAGACAGATAAACAAACAAACAAACAGACAGATAGACAGACAGTCAGAAAGACAGACATACAGACAGGTGGGTAGGTAGGTAGTTAGGTAGATAGATAGTTAGGCAGACAGGCAGATATGTAGCCTGGGAGGCAAGTAGGTAGGTAGATGCATTCGTAACATCTTCACCATAGAGCAGGTTACCAAGAACAGATACATGTCAAAACAACAAATAGATCAAAGTAACACGTAGCTCAAAGTAACAAATATATCACAGTAACAAATATATCAAAGTAACATATAGATCAAAGTAACACATAGATCAAAGTAACAACTATATCAAAGTAACAAATAGACCAAAGTAACAAATAGATCAAAGTAACAAATAGATCAAAGTAACAAATAGACTAAAGTAACAAATAGATCAAAGTAACAAATAGACCAAAGTAACAAATAGATCAAAGTAACAAATAAACCAAAGTAACAAATATATCAAAGTAACAAACAGATCAAAGTAACAAATATATCAAAGTAACACATAGATCAAAGTAACAAATATTCGCCTGTTTACTCAGGTGAAAGTTCTGCAGTTAAACAGTTTCGTGCCTGTCCTTTACAGGGCTGTGTATTTAACCCCTGCATTTATTCGCTGTTTGTGATTTACTAAACAAGTTTACTTTCAGTAGTTTTCCTTTTGTTTAACGACCGACGCCTCAAACTACTGAAATCAACCAAAAGCGCTCTGCTTTAGAATCGGCCTGAGCAGATTTCGAACCTGCGACAAGGTATGTCAGATGTGGAACTGCCGGTAGCTATCGCATAAGCCAGAGACGTCGACTGGTCTGGGGGGGGGGGGGCATCTTTAGTCATGACTGTCTTTGAGCTGTGACGTGTTTCCAATAGTACTCAGAGTGTGTGGCAGTTACTTTTGTGAGGAAGAAATTCTAGAACTATACACAGTGACTGTGAAAAATAAATACAATGCAATAGCTAAACAACAGAGTATAAATGAACAATGGGAGATGTTAAGGGACCCCATTAATCAAACAGGCAGCGAAATACAACCGGAGAGACGCCAAAATGCTAAGAAAAATGGACGACTGAAGACATCTTAAGGTTGATGGACAACATAAAACAGTAAAAATGACAAACAAGAGTATGATAAGATAAATTAAAAAAAAAAAAAAGATAAATTGGAGAAGACAAAAGCAAGCTGGTTAAACGAGCAATGCAAGAAAATTGGATTGAATTCTATTAAAGATGCACCTACACATCAGTGAGCTCACAGGAAGTAAAATAGAGTACATACAAGTTGTTTTAAATCAAAAACGAAAGGTGGTATTAAAGGAAAAGGCTCAAATGAAGAAGTGAATAGTATATAAGATGGAGAAAGGGCAGAATTAACAGAAGAAAGTAACTTAGGAGTTCCACCTATTCTAAATGAAGAAGTCGCTGACGCTGTCTAACATATGAAGAAAGGAAAAACACCTGGGCCAGATGGAATCACAATATAATCATTTAAAGTACTGGGAGAATTTGGATATATCAGTCAAAGCGTTGAATGAAATTTACAGCAGTGGGTATTTACTAAGTGATGTGCTGAAATATGTATTTATTTCTATACCAAAAAGACCAGAATGCGAAGACTTTCGTACAATTAACCTCATAAACCATGTCACTAAGCTTCTACAATGAGAAGAACAAGAAAGAAAATAAAACTGGAAATTGGTGAAGAACATTACTGATTTGGGGAAGGAAAGGGTGCAAACAATGCAATTACATTACGAACACTAATAGAAAGATCAAAAGAGACACAGAAAGACATATGTTTGTGCTTCATAGATTATACCAAGGCATTTGACAAAGTAAAACGTGTTAAACTAATTAAAATGTTGGGAGATATCAACATTGACGGGAAAGATTTTAGAATAATGCAAAATGTTTACTGTAACCAAGTAGCAGCAATTAAAATGGACAATAAATAGGGAAATTATAAACAAATAAAGTTAGGAGTACGACAGGGATGTGTTGTGTCACCGGATCTCTTCTACCTCTATAGCGATGTAATAATGAGAGAGATCAAATAGAAGCAGGGAATACTAATCGAACGTTATAATATAAACAATATACGCTACGCAGATGACACAGAATTGATGGCGGATACTGCAAAAGATCAACAACAATTATTGGACATTGTAAAAACTGATAGTGCAAAGAAAGGACTCTCCTTGAATATCAAGAAAACATCAACAATGGTGATATCAAAGAAAAATGTGACATCAAAATGTAAAATGGAAATAAAAGGGACAATGCTTAACCAAGTGGATACTTTTTAATACCTAGGGTCATTTATAACATCAGACGAAAGGTTCACAACAGCAATTAAGAGCAGAATACGGCAAGCAAAAGCTGCATTTCAGATAATGAAAAGTTTCTTATGTAATAAGTCACTATCATTGAATATAAGAAAGAGAGTATTGAAGAGCTATATAGAACATATTTAGCTTATGGCAGCGAATCTTGGAATGTAAATGAACAAACTAGGAAGCACTTAGAAGCAGCAGGGTTGTGGTTCCTAAGACAAATGTGGCGAAATCTTTGGATTGCCAGAGAAACAAACAACGATTGCCTGAAAGAGGCTAATGAAACTAGAACATAATATACAACAATAAGAAATAGACAAACACCTTTCTTTGGTTATGTGATGAGAAGAGCGGCATTGAAGAACATCGCGACGACTGGAAAGATCGAGAGGAAGACTGGAAGAGGCCGACTAAGAGAAATTATGCTAAATGGATAGAGACGGTGGCATGGAGGAATATCAGCACCAGGGTTAACCCAGAACACCAAAGACCGACATATGTGGAGAGACATGAACGCCTACGCCAGCTGGCATGGCACTTAATGAATATGATAAGGAAATGTCGGCTTCCCAAAGTGCGGCGCTGTGAACGGGACACGAAGAAGAAACATGGCAACCAAGACGAACGGAGGCGACAGAGGCAATGGCCAGGGAAGGAGCTGGCTTACCAAGGCTACAAGTGCTAGGATGTGTGTGAGGCTACGAAATACTGGGTGTATAAGGCTCTTCTCACCGATGTACCGGAGGTTTAGGAGCATACATGTTCGCAGATATGGGACAAACACGGAACACCGCAAGGACAACGCACACGACCGAACGTCTCGCACAGCAGAGGAAAGACGCATTGAATCATAACCCGGGCGGGCCCGCATGCATATCTATCTACTTTTCTAACTACCAGCGTACTTATCTGCCTGCCTGCCTGCCTGCCTGCCTGCCTGCCTACCTACCTACCCACCCACCCGTCTGTCTGTCTGTCTGTCTGTCTGTCTGTCTGTCTGTCTTTGTTTTTATGACCCTGAAATATGAAAATGAACCACAGATAAAGACTAAGACTTCTGAAATACATAAGTACGATCAATCAGTGACACGAAATATCAGCAACTTTAGACTGAATACCTCGTGACACTACTGCAAAGACTTACACACGATACATATAAATCTTTGAAACACCTTTGTTAAAACAACATCTATTTTACCTGTTTCCTTTGTTCTGATCATTTAAGCTAATTGCTCACGTAAACAACCTCGAGTGTGTAAATAACGCAGAGAAGCAGAATTAATCACTTGTGTGGGCAGAGAAGAAAACTTGAATGGGCTAAACCCTGTACTGACAGCAACAACAGATGCGAATCAGTCACATACAACACACAGAAATATTAACTTTCGAGTGGTTTGATCGAAATGGGCTGATGTTTGATGGCATCTTAATGTTCCTACGGTGCTGAATTATTCTTGTTTCACGATTAATAATTCAAAGTCGATAATCAACTCAAAATGTTTTTTTCCCGTTCTTAAGCCTCAACGTTACATCATATTTGACGCCATTTCTGTTAAGACAATAACGTTTTCAATATTTTGAAGTGTAGCTTAAAGCAAAGCATACTGCCATCTATTAACTGTTAATTTCTACATCTGACACGAGTATTGTAGAGTAAAAGTATCGTCAGTTATCGTGTCGCTAGAAACGGAAAGTACTATTTCTGTTTGTAAACGGACACTTGCGACAATTGTCACAAGTGTGGTTAAAGTATACTTTCTAGTTGTGTTGAGTGACATAAATGTCAAATTTTATCTTGTATGTGTCAATCCACTTCAAACTTATGATTTAAGAAGAACGTACAATTGAGCATATATTAAATACATGCACCTATTTCTTGGTCCTCGTGACAAGGATATTGACTGGGTTGCGACTGATTGCATCGACGCCCAGACATTCGCGTCGAGTCTTTTAGTTGACATATCAGACTTCACAACGTGGCGCTGACTGCATCTTCGATCATTGTTTTCTCCGGTAGTTTTCAGTGATATCGCCAGCGTTCAAAGCCAGTGCTTGGAGGTGTGGAGTCTGCACTAGCGTTGAGTCGCGGGCCTTGATACAGACAAAAGTTATTTCTTCCGCTGCGTCTGCGATCGAAGATAACTTGGTCTGCAGAACGACATCTTGTTCATCTCTTCACTGGAGAACTGACCTCGTGAGAGTCACAATAGTGTGTAGATGCCATCTCTCTCTCTCTCTCTCTCTCTCTCTCTCTCTCTCTCTCTCTCTCTCTCTCTCTCTCTCTCTCTCTCTCTTGAATTCAGTATGCACTGATGAACGAAAGATGAGTGATTGGAAGGGCCGAATGTAAGACGGGCCTGCGTGCCCAATTTGTTACCCTTTTAAAATAAAGTTCGTTCGTTCGTTCTCTCTCTCTCTCTCTCTCTCTCTCTCTCTCTCTCTCTCTCTCTCTCTCTCTCTGTTTATATGTACTTTAATATGTATCAGCAACAAGAGCATTAAGTATACATGAAAGTCCGTACAGGCAAGTAACTAGATTCATATCAGAAATTCAAAACAATGTTTTCCCGTAGTAAATTTGAATAACGAAGACACAAACAATAGGTTGCACGATTTATTGCCTGTCATATTTCGCTGCATCTCGTTAGGTACATACTGCAGAATTCACACAGTATAAAATAAATTAACTAGGTAAATCCTTCAAGCTGAAATATACACCTGTTCGCACAGTAATGTCAATGGTCTACCACTTTAGGTATAGAACCACACCGATTCCCACACCAGCAGTAAAAGAGCCTGTTCCTCTGTACGCCAAAAACAACTGTATTTATCAATTCACATGTAGGTGCCAGGCTTCCTACATCGGCAGAACAGAGCGACAGTTGAACAAAAGAATGTCAGAACACATACCTCAATGGGTCGACAAGATACGACACACAGGCGATGCGAGTCTAGTGGGGCCGAAATACCGGAAGCTTCCCGCGTCATCAATTGCTAGGTACATTCTCGAAAGCGGCCATGTGACCGACAGAGACATTGCCTTTCGAGTGTTGTTTAACACACAAAATACTCCCTTGTTAAAGTTTGCAGAAGCAATAATGATCAATCAACGCAAGCCAGATTTGTGCAAACAGAAAGACATGTTAGTCAGCTTAAAATTACCGTGGTAGACAATTGACATTGCTGTGCCAATATGTGTATATTTCAGATTGAAGGATTTATCTAGTTAATTAACTTTATGTTGTGTGACACGGTCGAAATAGACAGGCGGTTGCCAATGATATGCAGGGCGAACTTGATCGAATTTCCTCATGGTGTACTGATGCCAGTGCCCTTGTCAACCCTGCAAAGGCATCGGTTACATGGTTCTCCCTAAACAACCATATTGTGAACACAGACCTGCCGGCAGTAAGAATGGATGGGAGCATTTTGAGTAGAACCCAGTCAATGACATATCTTGGCGTGAGGCTTGACCGTTGCCTGTCCTTCAGGGATCATGTCGATTATGTCATAACGAAAGCTCGAAAAGGTTTGTCAGCAATGAGAGTCATGGCGACTGCCAATATCGAGCAAAGACTGCTAATACTTCTGTTCCAAGGACTAGTGCTTTTAAGCATCGAGTTTACCCTGGCCATCCTTACTGTCAGCCCTACACAGATTGGAAGACTTGAAAAGGTACAAAACGAAGCCATGCGCATCATTTTGGGCTGCACGAGAGACACCAGCTGTGTAGCAATGAGATACCTCCTTGACTTCCCGACAATGGAGCACAGGATCAAGATCTGGAGATCTCGTGCATACTTAAAAATAAGTGCAGATGAGCAGCACCCTCTGCATGACGCTATATTCAGAGGAAAGGGTGACAGGCTAAAGAGGGGCAAATCATGGATGGGTCGGGCGGAAGATGTCGTCAGACAGGTCTGCAGTCTTACCAGTATAAACCCCGGCAAGTAATGGGTGCCGGTGCCTCCAGCTTTTAAGTGCACTTTCTCCTGCATTATCACACTCGACAGACGGTGCAGAGAGCAGAACCCTGCCGCTGTCAATGCAGAGGTCAACGCGCTCATCTATGAACACTCAGACAGCTCCGAAGTGCTCATCTATACAGATGGATCTGTTGTAAAGCAGCAGAGAAGTGCGTGGGCATTTACAGCCCGTCCAGCGGGCCGAACCGTTCAAGAATCCAGTGGTGCCCACTCTATGACCACGAGCAGCATGACGATGGAGGTGATGGCAGTTACACAGGCTTTCATATGGCTGGAATCACAGCATTATACCAACGTGTGTGTACTAAGTGATTCAATGAGCATGATTCAGAAGGTCGAAGCTGGATCTGTACGTAGACAGTGGACTGAGTCGCTGCGGAAGTCTGTTTTCCGTAAAGTTACCTTTATCTTCATCCCGGGACATGCGGGAGTCGAGGGAAATGAACGAGCGGATAAACTGGGTGGCTCTGCACCCTCTGTATATGGCCAGCCCATGGATCATGCCGATGGTATTAACGTCCTTAAAGATATGGCGAGAACAGAGGACTTTGACGTCAGTGAATCCACATCGCTGTCCAGGATGAATGACTTGGGAGTAAGAATCGGTACGGCCAGACGCGAGAGGTACATAGGGAAAACGAAATGCCTCGTCAACCAACACAGAACTGGCACTATTAGCCACCGGACGCTGATGAATTTGCTGGGGGGATCATCTGATCACCTATGGACCTGTCCGGAGTGCAATGAAGATACCCCAACTGATAACTGATAACTGATAACTGATGTTGTGGGAATTCTGCAATATGTCCCTGACGAGATGCAGCGAAATATGCCAGGCAATAAATCGTGCAATCTATTATTTGTGTCTTCGTTATTTAAAGATTCATATCGACAACACAATCACTACCACTGCTGGCGTCGTGCCGCCACCGCTGGGACAAACACCACGTGCGTGAGATACGACAGAAAGTCAGTCTGAACGAATAAGGATATTAATATTACCGTTACCACTACTTCCACAACAACCGCGACTATTACCACCACTACTATCATTATCAGCACCACTATTACCACCACCACTACCACCGCCATTATTGCCACCACTACTACCACCGCCACTATTACCACTACTACTACTACCGCCACTTTTGCCACCACTACTACCATCGCCACTATTACCACTACTACTACTACCGCCACTTTTGCCACCACTACTACCATCGCCACTATTGCTACCACTGTTACTATCGCCACTACCAGCACCATCACCAATACGACCAACACTTGGTTGATTGCTTGGTTGACTGGCTGGTTGACTGGCTGGTTGGTTGGTTGACTGGCTGGTTGACTGGCTGGTTGACTGGCTGGTTGGTTGGTAGACTGGCTGGTTGGATGTGTGGTTGGCTGTATTGTTGAATGGCTATTTGGTTTGATGGATGGTTGGTTGGCTACAATTATCTCGAAGCGGTCATAGCATCTGATGGGAGTTGCCTTGAAGAGATTCGAACAAGAATCGCCATGGCGAAAGTAGCCTTTAGCAAGATAAAAACAATTTTGACCAATAAAAAGATGTCAATTGAAACGAGAGAAAGAGTGTTGAGGTGCTGCATGGAGCCTGTGCTTTTGTATGGATGTGAGACTTGGACAATGGGCAGTCAAGCTGAAGGGCATCTGATGGCTGTGGAAATGTAGTTTCTGAGGTGAATGCAAAGAATACCATGGACAGACAGAGAAACCAATGACCAAGTACTACAGGAGACAAATGAAAATCGTAAATTGATTAGATAAATTTGACGTAGACAGTCAACATTTTTTGGACTTGTTATGAGGAGAAATGAACTGGAGAACTTGGTGACAACTGGCAAGATCGAAGGGAATAGACCAATGGGAAGACCGAGAAGTAAATAAATGGATGGCTTGGCCACATGGTATGGTCGAGACAGGAACACAGAGCTGATCTACGACTCTGGTGATCGAGTGAAATGGCGAGTCATAACCGCCCACGCTTTCCGGCATGGCACATGATGGATGGATGGTTGGTTGTCTGGCTGGTTGATTGGTTAGACTATAGAAGACGGGTTGGTTGTGAATCCTTCAGATGTTTGTACTTTATAACTCTTTTAAACCCGATGTATTGGCGTCCATGTCCCCTGATTCATGTAAAAGGGCTTGCATAGTTTACACTGAGGTCGATGTTGATACTTGTCTCTCGACCAAGGCCTAAATTACCAACTGCACAGGTAAAGTAAAGTAAAGTAAAGTAAAGTAAAGTAAAGTAAAGTAAAGTAAATGAACCCTTTTAGGCACCTTATATCACATTGAACATATAGCACTGAACCCATACTGTTATAACAGACCAATCGGCACTGGGTGGGGGTGGGGTCAGCCTCAAGCCTTTACTTTCCGTAACATTTATAACAGACCAATCGGCACTGGGTGGGGTGTGGTCAGCCTCAAGCCTTTACTTTCCGTGACATTTATAACAGACCAATCGGCACTGGGTGGGGTGTGGTCAGCCTCATATCCCTGGCCACTTTAGGCTAGGTCGAACTGGTAGCCCAGCTCAAGTGCAAAAATAAGAGCCCGCCCCGATGGGTATCGATCCCATGATCGCAGTTCCGACAGAACCGCGTTAGTGTACACACCAAGGTGGCTTCTGTACTGCTTGGGCTTGTCTTCTAAGACCGAGTATTTTTTTTAAATGTTGCGTATCCCTTACAGGACGTTGCAGTCAACATCAGCATTGTTCAGCTGCTGTTGATGTACTAGGCAAGTTTTACGTTCAGTAGGTTGCCATTGCTTTCTGAACGGCCGGCTTACATACCCCCTTAAGTTACCAGCGCGGCCAATCTCGCAGCTGCTGTTTTCCCCACGTGGATATACTGGATTACGAACAATGTCGTTAGCCTCTCTCAGGGAGACCGGCTAAGACCGATACCAACCTTGTACCTCTCATTGTTCGACAGAACCGCGGTTTATATTGTCCACGGTTGGATTCTAACCTCAGGACTAGCGTAGGGCCGGAGAATTCCCAAGGCGTCGATCGAGTATTCTTTAAGAAACAGCTAGTCAGTTAGGGTCTTGGTTCAAAACTATGTGCATGGTAATATTGTTTATAATTATGAGATTTATGCAAACTTCATAGTGAAGCGGGAGAATGGGGGGGGGGGGGAGAAGACAGACAGACAGACAGACAGACAGACAGACGGACGGACGGACGGACGGACGGACGGACGGCGGGCGGACGGACGGATAGATAGACAGACAGACAGACAGACAGACAGACAGACAGACAGACAGACGGACGGACGGACGGACGGATGGATGGATGGATGGCTAGACAGACAGACAGACAGACAGACAGACAGACAGACAGACAGACAGACAGACAGACAGACAGACAGACAGACAGGCGGACGGACGGCGGGCGGACGGACGGATAGATAGATAGACAGACAGACAGACAGACAGACAGACAGACAGACAGACAGACAGACGGCGGGCGGACGGACGGATAGATAGACAGACAGACAGACAGACAGACAGACAGACAGACAGACGGACGGACGGACGGCGGGCGGGCGGACGGATAGATAGATAGATAGACAGACAGACAGACAGACAGACAGAACAGACTTTAACGAACGAACGAACAGATTTTATTTTCAAAGGGTAACAAATTGGGCACGCAGGCCCGTCTTACATTCGTCCTTTCCATTCACTCATCTTTCTTTCATCAACAGTGCATAGGAAAAAACATTGTCACATGAATTTTGTAAACATAAACAATGCATATTACTATGTTATGAGACACATCCACCACCCACCCACACATCCCCCATTCACTCCAACTCCCCCACCCAACCACAAACATAACCCACACACACATACATTCCCCCACCCATCCACCACATCCCTACACCTACACATCTCCCCACCCACACACACCTCTCACCCACCACACATCCATCCACCCACACCCCAAGCACACATACATTCAATAACCCGCACATCCCCCACCTACACACATCTCCCCACCCACTCACATATCCTCTACCCGTCCCATTACCCACCAACAATCACTCACCCACATATCCTCCTCCACCCACACACCTCCACCCACCCAGCCAAACACACATTCCTCAACCACACACACATCTCCCCGTCAACTAACATATTCCGCACCTACCCACACACAAATTCCGCACCCTCCCACATAATCTCCCATCTCCCCCAGCCCACTTACAGATCCCGAGCCCATACCTACAAACATCCCCCACCATCTCCTAACCTGCACACACTCACCCACCCACATTTCCTCTACCCACCCACACATCCTCCACCTACCTATCCCCCAGCCACACATCCCTTAACCACACACCCCTACCCATATACACACACATTCCCACCCACGCACAATCTCCCCACCCATACACACATCCCCAGCCACCAACACATCCCCCATTCACAAACACACACCTCCCATCCACGCACACACACAACCCACACACACATCCTCAACTCATACACTCATCCCCTCACACATCCCTAGACACACGTACTTATCCCTCAACCACTAACACCCACACATCCCTTACCCACTCATCAACACATACATCTCCTATCTACCCACCCACACTCACACACCCCAACCACCCATCTAAGCACACATTCCCACCCTCACACACATCCTTCACCAACCCGCAAACCCAACCACACCTTCACCCACCCACACACACATCATTTATCCGGACCCAGCTCCCCACCCACACAACACCACACCCACACACATCCCAAAGACACATCCCTCACCCACACACACATCTCCCCACACATCTCCTACCCATACACACATCCCCCAACTACAATCACCCTCACTACCCACACATACATCATCCATCCAGCCACACACCCCCACCCAGCCAGACATATCCCCCACCCACACACACATCTCCAAACCCATCACCCACACCCATCATGTACCCCTCCCCAACCCACATACATCCCTCACACACTCACCACCCATCCACCCAAACATCCCACCCAGACACATCCCTCACCCCCAAACCCACAACCACCCCTACCTGCACACATCTCCCACCCACCACATATCCCCACACCCACATCTCCCCACCCATATATACCCCCACCCATCCCATAACCCACCATCAATCATACACCAACATATCCTCCTCCACCCACTCACCCACAACCACCTAGCCAAACACACATCCCCACCCACACACACATCTCCCCGCCAACCCATACATCCCGCACGTACCCACACACAAATCCCCCACCCACCCACACAATCCCACCCCGCCCACCCACACACATCCCCCCAATCCCCCAACCTACTATTATGATCAAACTCCCACACTTTACACACACATACAGTGACGTGAGCATTGTCGCAAAAGTGTAAAGGAAATGGAGAAAAATTGTACATATACATTTTGTAACTTTAAAATTAGTGATGCAATCCAACTCTCTCTCTCTCTCTCTCTCTCTCTCTCTCTCTCTCTCTCTCTCTCTCTCTCTCTCTCTCTCTCTCTCTCTCTCTCATACTCTCTAATTCTCTCACCCACTCTACAGTGATGTACATGTGTTCATGTTATAAATTATAACATCAGTTGGCATTCAAAATGGTAATATGAACATGAGAATACACAACATATATGGAATAGCATGTTACATGATATGCGTGCGCTTAAATCTCTCTCTCTCTCTCTTTCTCTGTCTTTCTCGCTCTCTTCTTACTAACACACACCCATAGACACTCACAAACAATGGCCGCATACATACACACATTAACAAATCCATTCTTCCACTGTCTTCTCTCGTTCGCTCACTCCCCCCCCCCTCTCTCTCTCTCTCTCTCTCTCTCTCTCTCTCTCTCTCACTCGCAATCACTATTTCACCCATTAAGTCACTCTCTCCATCTTTCATTTACTCAATATCACAATCTCTTTCACTCTAACTCACACACAGACAGACACACACCCTCTCGCTATCAAATACACACTCCCTCGCGTGCGCAAGAAAGCATATACACATACACACATGAGCATACACACAATATACACACGCAAATACACACATATCCCCACGCACACATACACACATCTACACCCATATACACATACTTACACACACACACACACACACACACAAATACACACTCCCTCGCATACACTGCATGCATGCATACATACACACAATCATGCACTCACATACACGAACATATATACATATATATATATATATATATATATATATATACTAGGGCTGTACCGGATTCAAATTTTTGAAATCCGGCCGGAGCCGGATTTGGCCGGATTTATGAAGTGAGATCGGAGCCGGAGCCGGATTTACAAATTAAAAAATAAAAATAAAATAACATACTACATCACTTGACTTAGGTGAGTGGAGTCACTCGACTGTTCATTACTGCAGTTCATTACTATAGACATGATAATGATGACATATACTCATATTAAATCATTTAAATGTAAAATAATTACATTCACAGTAGAATAAGTAATTAAGTAATATTAAGTTCCATAAGTTCAAGATGAAACATAATACATAAGCACATAATGCTAATTTAGTAATTTTAATTGTTAGTTTTCAGTTTCAGTTTTTAGTTTTCACATTGTTTTCAGTTGGCAAATTATCAGCTCAGTTACAACTCACAACAACAGTACACTGAACAGATTGAATTTATTGAAATACATTCATTTAGTAATTTCACTATTTCAGTCAGTCTTCATTATGGCTGTGAAGTTGAACTCTCAGAGTCAAGAAGAGACGAGTTGTATTTCAGGAAAATCAACGTCTCAGCATTTTGTGGTAAAAGGCTACTACGGTGGTCAGTGATAATGTCTCCTGCAGTACTGAACAGCCTTTCCGATGGCACACTTGTAGGTGGTGGTGCAAGAAATACCTGCGCCAGTCTAGCCATACTTGGAAATCTTTGCTTATTGGCATGCCACCATGAAACTTGATCTGACTATCGAGTTTGAAGTGGTTCTGACAGGTACTGTGTCACCTCAGTGTTAATGCTGTTGCCTTCGGCACTTGCAGAACGATCTGCGGTGGGATTTTCCTCGACAATTGTGTTAAAACAGCTCCATAGGCTGGACTCTACTGTGTGGCAGTGCTCACAGAAGTCAAAACACTAGTACTACTACTACTAATAGTAGCTGATGGATCCTGTGGACTGACTGTGTTTGCTGAATCAATAATGGAGTTAGCTGCTAACAGCAGATGGGCTCGTGCATCACTTCTACCACGTTCGGAGAAGAAGCACAGCTTGAATCGAGGATCCAGTAGTGTGGCACAGGTGTAAATACTGTTGGATTCAATGTCCGCAAATCTGCTGCTAACAGCTTCAAGCAGGGCTGCTTTCATAGTTTTGATCCCATCATTACTACCTTCTTTCTGGAGGAAAGCCATGAGTGTTTTCACTAATGGGATCACAACTGATATTGATGCCTGAGCTGCACTTATTTCACGTGTGATTTCTTCAAATGGTGCCAAAGTAGCTACCACATTCTCCGTGACTGCCCACTGTTGTGCCGTTAGCCCAGTTACCGAATCAATTTCAAAATTTTCAACACAGTACAGGCTGATGCTGCGCCGTTGTTCTAACAGACGTCGTAACATATAAAACGTTGAGTTCCATCGTGTTGTCACGTCCTGGATAAGCTGATGTTGTGGTAGGTTTAATTCATTTTGAAGTTCATGCAAACGACTGGTTGCTGAAGAAGAGTGTTTGAAATGTCCTACCAATTTTCTTCCAGTACTGATGATGCCAGCAACATACTTTTGACTCAAAAGACCATCACGCACACACAGCTGCAGTGTGTGTGCAAAACATCCAACACTTGAATAGCTGCCATCACGAAAGCATTTGGCAATGTTGAATGCATTGTCTCTCACAACAACATGGCACTTCTCACGTGCAATTGACCACTCACCCAGCATCATTTCAAAATGTGCAAGCAAGTTTGTGGCCGTGTGATGTTCATCACATGCAGTACAATGGAAGACTACACTGCGGAGAACGAAGGAGTCTGTTAACCAATGGCCAGTGAGGCCCATAAATGACTGAGTGGTGTGTTCAGCTGTCCACGTATCTGTTGTGAATGATATGTAATCAGTGTCAGATATCATTGCTGCAATTTTTACCTTCAGACGTTCACACATGTCAGGAATGATATGTTCAGCAAAGTACTTTCTTGAAGGCAATTCATACCTTTTTTCCATTGTATGCATCAACTCTCTGAAACCTGGTCGTTCCACTACTTGAAAAGGCTCCATATCTATGGCTATCATTCGGGCTACGGCAGCATGAATGCGTTTAGCATTGGGACTGTTGATGTCCCAAATTTTGGCCCGGTCCCATGCCTGCACAATTGACTGCTGGGTACTGCTGCTTGCTTTGTGCAAACACGGTCCCAGATTCATCATAGATGTGGTCGCCAATACACTGGCCTTCAGTGATGCTTTCTTTTCCATCATTTCGTCATAGCTTTTCTTGTGCATCGATCGCAAATGGGTCTGCATTGATGATGTTGAGAAGTCTTTGGGGCGATCTGATCGTCCACGCGATAACTGTTTGTCACACAACTTACATATTACCTTCGCTGAATCATCGTCTTTAACCTTGAAGTAATCCCAAACGGCACTGTATGACTTAGATTTTGATGCCATTTTATTTTATGGGCAAGACCAAAGAAATTTACGAAAATAAATATTCAAGTCCCACAAACTCATGAAGTAATGCACCATTAAAATTCAAAATGAGTGTTTTTTTCTTAAAATTCTTATTTACATCAGCGAGAAATAGTAAACCGGAAGTGCTACTGTGCTATTGCCTAAAATTCGGCTTGGCCTCATGAAACATGTACAGAAAATTCACGTGACTAGGCAACACAAATCCGGCCTCATGAAACATGTACAGAAAATTCACGTGACTAGGCAACACAAATCCGGCCTCATGAAACATGTACAGAAAATGCACGTGACTAGGCAACACAAATCCCGCCTAAATCCGGAAAAACTGGACCGGAGCCGGAGCCGAAATCCGGTACACCCCTAATATATATACATACACATACATATGTATATATATACACACACATACACACATATACACACACACACACACATATATATATATATATATATATATATATATATATATATATATACATATACATATATACACATATATACACATATATATACATATATTCACACACATACATACATATACATACATACATACATATACACACATACACATATACACACGCATATACACACATATACACACGCACATACATATAAACACACGCATACATTTACGCACACATATAAACATACTTACACACACAAGCACACATACAAACACACATTTATACACACTTACACATACACACCCACATTCAGACGTGCACACACATACACACACATAAACACACGCATACACACATATGGACACACGTACACACTAACCCATCCACCCACACACTCACACATACACGCTGCCTCACATAATCTCACCCTCTCACTCACTCATTTACTCTCTAAACCACACTAACTCGCTCTCTTACAAGCACAGACAAGTACACAGGCACACACACATTCACCCACTCTCTCTTACTCACCCTTCAATCACCTGCACATCCCACACCTCCCCACCTCTCACACATCTCCCCTCCCGCACAAAACTCCACCCATAAACACATTCCCCCCACATACCTTCCCCATACACATCCCCGCCCACACATCTCCCCACCAACTCACACATCCTCCACCTACAAACATTCTCGCCACCCACACATACATCCTCCACCCACTCACATTTACCCCATCCACACTCACACACTCCCACCCACTCAGACATATCCCATTCACAGACACCCCCACACTCATCCCCACACACATTACACACCCATCCCCAACCCACACAATCTCCTGCACACCCATTCACCCACGAAAACAAAAAAAAAGCGTAAAAATTAGTGATGCAATTCAACTCTCTCTTTTCTCTCTCTCTCTCTCTCTCTCTCTCTCTCTCTCTCTCTCTCTCTCTCTCTCTCTCTCTCTCTCTTGATCTCTCTCTCTCTCTTGCTCTCTCTCCCTCTCTCACTAACTCTATCACTCACATCACAGTAATGTTATATTATACGTGGTAAAATCAAATGGCATACAACATGATAAGATGAGAATAAACAAAACAAAAAACAAAAACAAAAAAATAAATATATATGGAATGGCATGTTACAGGACAATCAAGTGGCATTAAACGATACCTCGTAATATGAAAGATGAGAATACATAAAAAATATGGAATAGCATGTTACATGAAATGCGTGCGCTCAACTCTCTCTCTCTCTCTCTCTCTCTCTCTCTCTCTCTCTCTCTCTCTCTCTCTCTTCTCTCACACACATGTACATACACACACCCGCACACATCCATATACTTACTCATACGTACTCACATAACACCCGAATATACACTCCCTCGCATACACTGCATGCAAGCACACTTACACATACAAAGATATACAATACATACACGAGCACACACACACTCATCAATACACACATATGCACAAGAACATGCATATAAATGCATATAAACACATGAACGCAACCTTAACACACGTACAGACATACACACAGAGGCACACACAGATACACACATGTACACTCACCCAGACATAACACACACATACATCACACTTTCTCATGCACTCTCTCATTCACCCACTCTCTCTCTCTTTTACACACTCATTCGCTCTCACACTCACTCATTCGGGCACATACACGCATACCCACAAATTCTCTCTCACTCACTCACGCTCCCTTACTCACTCATTTACTCGCTGACTCTCTAACTCACACTCACTCACTAACTTTCACACTCTATCACACAGACAGGCAGACACACAACACACCCACTCTCTCAGATTCACTCATTCTCTAACTAAATCTCTCACACATATGTCCACACACACCCACTCACTTTTACACTCACTCAAGCACACGCACATGCATACTCACTCACTCTCACTCATACTAATTCTTCCACTCACACTCTTTCTCACTCACTCTCTCACCAACTGTCTCGCTCACACACATACAGTGAAGAATGATAGTTGACAGACATACAGACAGACAGACAGACAGACGGACGGACGGACGGACGGACGGACGGACGGATCGATGGATGGATAGATAGATAGATAGATAGATAGATAGATATATAGATAGATAGATAGATAGATAGATAGATAGATAGATATGAAAGAGAGATAGATAGATAGATAGATAGATAGATAGATAGATAGATAGATAGATAGATAGATAGATAGATGTAGACAGATATGAAAGAGAGATAAAGATCGTAACGAGAGAGAAAGAAAAGATCGTGATCGAATGTCTATGTGCCTACCTCCTAACAACAAAAACAGACGATAAATGACAAAACAAATGCAAGTGTGTAGTTTCTTGTGCAGAGATCAAATCAAATCAAATCAAATCAATTCAACTTTATTTTAAAAGGGTAACAAATTGGGCACGCAGGCCCGTCTTACATTCGGCCCTTCCAATCACTCGTCTTTCGTTCATCAAGAGCATTATACATTTACATAGGAAAAAGATAAACATTGTGAAATGAATGTTGTAAACATAATCAAGACAAATTACCATGTTATGAGGCCCATCTCCCACCTACCCATACATCACCCCACCCATACACACAACCCCACCTACCCACACACACACCCAGGGACACCAACCAACCCATCACCCTCCTACACATCCCCCACCCACACACACTGCCCTCACCTGTTCCCCCAACCAAAACACATTCGCCACCCACAAACATCCCCCACCAACCCACACATCCCACGCCCACCCATATACACATCCTAACCCACACATCCTCTCCCCCACCCACACCTCCAACCACCCATCCCCCAGCCACATCTCCATCGACCACATATTCCCCACCCACGCACACACATCCCACACCAACCCACACATCGCAAATCCACTCACACATCCCCAAACCATACACACACATTCCCACCAACTGACATCTCCCTACCCCGACACACACACATCTCCCTAACCACCTATACATCCCCAATCCACTCACACACACTCCACCACCCTCACATACATTCTCCACCCACCCACACATGCCCTAACCCAATCCACCATCACACAACCCCCACCCGCACATCACATACATCCTCTACCACGCAATATTCTCAACCCACACACCGCACACATATCCCTCACCAACACATCCCACACCCACATACCGCCATGCATCCCCCCTACACACCACACACATATCCCCCACCCACATACCACACAATATTCCCACCCACAACCACACAGATACCCTTACCCATCCACCCCCCATACCCCCACCCACACACACATACCCCAACCACGCAATATCCCCAACCAACACACCACGCACCTCTCCCCACCCACACATGCATTTCCCACCAACACGCACTCACTCACGCACACATCCTCCACTACGCACCCATACACCTCCACCCACCCCCAACCAAACATCTCTCGATCACAATATCCCTACCCACACACATCCTCCACCCACTCACGCATCCCACCCACGCATCCCCTACTAACCCACACATATCCCCACCCATACACACATTCCCCGCACCCACTACACACATCCCCCACACCATAAACTAACCCCCACCCACACACATATCCTCACCGATACCACCACAAACATACCTCTCATCCGCACATCCCCCACCAACACACCGCACACATATCCAAAACCCACACACCATACACTTCTCCCCACCCGCCCTTACATCCCCAATCCACCCACACAATCCCCTACCCACACAACCCCGCCACCCACACATACTTCCCCAAACCATCCACACATCTCCACCCACCCACACATATCCCCTACCCAAACACACATCCCCCGCACCCGTCCCATACACATATCCTCCACCCATACACACATCCCCCACACCCATTCCCACACCCCTACTTTCACCCCCACACATCCATCCACACATCCCACCAAAACCCACAAATATCACTACCCACCAACACCCACACACCTCAACCCATCCAAACGCATACCCCCACCCACATTCCCCCACCCACACATCCCCACCCACACATATCCCCACACTCACACACATCCTCCACACACACTCACACATCCTCACATCTAGACACATACAAAATGCCTCACGTGAGCATTGAAACTAGTATGAACAAACTCCCACACTTTACTCACACATATACACTGACAATTGTCGTGAGCAGTCTCATAAAAATGTTAAACATGGAGAAAAATGTGTACATACACAGTGTGTGAAGTAAAAATAGTGATAATCCCACACACACACACACACACACACACACACACACACACACACACACACACACACACACACACACACATATTCACTCTCACGCTCACTCATTCTGTCTCTCACTCAAACTACAGTAATGTACATGAGTTTACATTATACATGATAAAATCAAATGGTATTTAACTGATATCATGACAGATGAGAATACACAAACATATGGATTCGCGTGTTACATAACATGTGTATTACATGACATGCATCTGCTCAGCTCTCTCTCTCTCTCTCTCTCTCTCTCTCTCTCTCTCTCTCTCTCTCTCTTTCTCTCTCTCTCTCTTTCTCTCTGTATTCTTTCATATACACACACTCACACGCATGCGCGCGCTCACACACACACACACTAACACATCAACTCTCCCACTGTCTTACTCTCTCTCTCTCTCTCTCTCTCTCTCGTTCGCTCACTCTCTCTCTCACTCACTATTTCCCCCATTCATTCACTCTGTCCATCTTCATTCACTTTATCTCTAACTCTCTTACTCTCTCTCTCTCTCTCTCTCTCTCTCTCTCTCTCTCTCTCTCTCTCTCTCCCTCTCTCTCACTCATACACAGACAGACACACACCCTCACGCTATCACTCAATGTTTCACTTACCCTAGCGCACTCACTCACTCTTTTTACTCTCTCTCTCTCTCTCTCTCTCTCTCACACACACACACACACACACACACACACACACACACATACTCTAATACTCATTCACTCACTCACACACACTCACTCTCTCACTCATTTACTCCTCACTCATTCACTCACTTACTCTCTCACAAACAATCCTTCACACACACACTCACTCTCTCAATCACACATATACATACGCAGTTATTATACTCCCTAAAGGTAACAACTCGAACTCCGAACTGCTCGAACTCCGCATGGGCACGTTACCTATAGTTAATGTGACTGAACATAAAACACTAGGGCTTTTAATAGACAGCCATTTGAACTGGAGCTCTCATGTTCACGCTCTTACCAAGAAAATAGCACAAAAAGTTTACCAACTTGCTAAAATTCAGCACGTCCTGGACGAAAGCACACGAAAAATATTCTATACATGCTATATCCAATCACATCTCGATTACTGTTCCACAGTTTGGGATGGTTGCCCTAAATCTAATTTAAAACGACTATGTTCTCTACAAAACCGCGCTATTCGTCTGGTTTCTGGCATAAAGCACGTTGAAAGTAATAATTTGTACAGTCATCTAAGACTTCTACCACTACAAAAGCGCTTCCTTTTCAACAAAGCCAAATTAGTGAATAAAATTATATCTCAAAATACCCCAGAGTATCTTCTGCCGCTGATTCAATCTAATGCAATGAACAGCAAGCGCCTAAATTTGTTACATGTCTCAAAGCCTAGATTGGACCTATACAAAACATGTTTTGCCTATTCTGGTGCTCACTTATGGAATCATCTGCCTCCAGATCTGAAAACTCCAATGAGTCCCTACACATTTAACCGAAATCTCTTTCAATACTTAATCCATACCGACTACATGCCACCATAATTCATTTACTGGTATAATTGTTCAGTATAATTGTTCATTATAATTGTTCACTATATATGTGTGTGCGTGTGGGAGCGAGAGAGAGAGAGAGAGAGAGAGAGAGAGAGAGAGAGAGAGAGAGAGAGAGAGAGAGAGAGTGGGTGTCAGAGAGAGGGAGAGAGTGAATGCGTGTGTGCATGCGTGTGTGTGGAGAGAGTGATTGAGCGAGAAATGGTGGGGGAATGTGTCAGTGCATGCATTCGTACGTGTATGTGTGAGAGTGAGTGAGGGAGTGTGTGCGTGCGTGCATGCGTTCATGTGTACGTGTATGTGTGAGAGAGTGTGATTGAGAGAGTGAGTGTGTGTGTGTGTAGGATTATGTGTTAGAGAGTGAGACAGTGGGAGAGTTGATGTGTTAGTGTGTGTGAGCGCGCGCATGCGTGTGAGTGTGTGTATATGAAAGAATACAGAGAGAGAGAGAGAGAGAGAAAGAGAGAGAGAGAGAGAGAGAGAGAGAGAGAGAGAGAGAGAGAGAGAGAGCGCTGAGCAGATGCATGTCATGTAACACGCATGTTATGTAACACGCGAATCCATATGTTTGTGTATTCTCATCTGTCATATTATACAGTTAAATACCATTTGATTTTATCATGTATAATCTAAACTTATGTTCATTACTGTAGTTTGAGTGAGAGAGTGAGTGAGTGTGAATGAGAGACAGAATGAGTGAGCGTGAGAGTGAATGAGTGAGCGTGAATGAGTGAGCGTGAGAGTGAATGAGTGAGCGGGAGAGTGAATGATTGAGCGTGAGAGTGAATGAGTGAGCGGGAGAGTGAATGAGTGAGAGTGAATGAGTGAGCGGGAGAGTTAATGAGTGAGAGTGAATGAGTGAGTGTGAATGAGAGACAGAATGAGTGAGCGTGAGAGTGAATGAGTGAGAGTGAATGAGTGAGCGTGAGAGTGAATGAGTGAGCGGAAGAGTGAATGATTGAGCGTGAGAGTGAATGAGTGAGTGGGAGAGTGAATGAGTGAGAGTGAATGAGTGAGCGGGAGAGTGAATGAGTGAGAGTGAATGAGTGAGCGTGAGGGTGAATGAGTGAGTGGGAGCGTGAATGAGTGAGCGTGAGAGCGAATGAGTGAGCGGGAGAGTGAATGAGTGAGAGTGTCTGTGTGTGTGAGTGAATGAGTGAGAGTGAATGAGTGAGCGTGAGAGTGAATGAGTGAGCGTGAGAGTGAATGAGTGAGCGGGAGAGTGAATGAGTGAGCGGGAGAGTGAATGAGTGAGCGGAAGAGTGAATGAGTGAGCGGGAGAGTGAATGAGTGAGCATGAGAGTGAGCGGGAGAGTAAATGATTGAGCGGGAGAGTGAATGAGTGAGCGTGAGAGTGAATGAGTGAGAGTGAATGAGTGAGTGTGAGAGTGAATGAGTGAGAGTGAATGAGTGAGCGTGAGAGTGAATGAGTGAGCGTGAGAGTGAATGAGTGAGTGTGAATGAGTGAGCGTGAGAAGGAATGAGTGAGCGTGAGAGTGAATGAGTGAGCGTGAGAGTGAATCAGTGAGCGGGAGAGTGAATGATTGAGCGTGAGAGTGAATGAGTGAGCGTGAGAGTAAATGAGTGAGTGTGAGAGTGAATGAGTGAGCGGCAGAGTGAATGATTGAGCGGGACAGTGAATGAGTGAGCGTGAGAGTGAATAAGCGAGCGTGAGAGTGATTGAGTGAGAGTGAATGATTGAACGGGAGAGTGAATGAGTGAGCGGGAGAGTGAATGAGTGAGCGGGAGAGTGAATGAGTGAGCGGGAGAGTGAATGAGTGAGCGGGAGAGACAGAATGAGTGAGCGGGAGAGTGAATGAGTGAGCGGGAGAGTAAATGAGTGAGCGGGAGAATGAATGAGTGAGCGGAAGAGTGAATGAGTGAGCATGAGAGTGAATGAGTGAGCGTGAGAGTGAATGAGTGAGCGGGAGAGTGAATGAGTGAGCGGGAGAGTGAATGCGTGAGCGTGAGAGTAAATGAGTGAGCGTGAGAGTGAATGAGTGAGCGGGAGAGTGAATTAGTGAGAGTGTGAGTGAATGAGAGAGAAAGAGAGAGTGTGTGTGTGTGTGAGAGAGAGCGTACGCATGCGTGTGAGTGTGTGTATATGAAAGAATACAGAGAGAGAGAGAGAGAAAGAGTGAGAGAGAGAGAGAGAGAGCTGAGCAGATGCATGTCATGTAACACGCATGTCATGTAACACGCGAATCCATATGTTTGTGTATTCTCATCTGTCATATTATAAGTTAAATACCATTTGATTTTATCATGTATAATCTAAACTTATGTTCATTACTATGGTTTGAGTGAGAGAGTGAGTTAGTGTGAATGAGAGACAGAATGAGTGAGCGTGAGAGTGAATGAGTGAGCGTGAGAGTGAATGAGTGAGCGTGAGAGTGAATGAGTGAGCGTGAGAGTGAATGAGTGAGAGTGAATGAGTGAGCGGGAGAGTGAATGATTGAGCGTGAGAGTGAATGAGTGAGCGGGAGAGTGAATGAGTGAGAGTGAATGAGTGAGCGGGAGAGTGAATGATTGAGCGGGACAGTGAATGAGTGAGCGTGAGAGTGAATAAGCGAGCGTAAGAGTGATTGAGTGAGAGTGAATGATTGAACGGGAGAGTGAATGAGTGAGCGGGAGAGTGAATGAGTGAGCGGGAGAGTGAATGAGTGAGCGGGAGAGTGAATGAGTGAGCGTGAGAGCGAATGAGTGAGAGTGAATGAGTGAGAGTGTCTGTGTGTGGGAGTGAATGAGTGTGAGTGAATGAGTGAGAGTGAATGAGTGAGCGTGAGAGTGAATGAGTGAGCGTGAGAGTGAATGAGTGAGCGGGAGAGTGAATGAGTGAGCGGGAGAGTGAATGAGTGAGCGGGAGAGTGAATGAGTGAGCGGAAGAGTGAATGAGTGAGTGGGAGAGTGAATTAGTGAGAGTGAATGAGTGAGCGGGAGAGTGAATGATTGAGCGGGAGAGTGAATGAGTGAGCGGGAGAGTGAATGAGTGAGCGTGAGAGTGAATGAGTGAGTGTGAGAGTGAATGAATGAGCGTGAGAGTGATTGAGTGAGCGTGAGAGTGAATGAGTGAGAGTGAATGAGTGAGCGTTAGAAGGAATGAGTGAGCGAGAGAGTGAATGAGTGAGCGGGAGAGTGAATGAGTGAGCGGAAGAGTGAATGAGTGAGCGGGAGAGTGAATTAGTGAGAGTGAATGAGTGAGCGGGAGAGTGAATGATTGAGCGGGAGAGTGAATGAGTGAGCGGGAGAGTGAATGAGTGAGCGTGAGAGTGAATGAGTGAGTGTGAGAGTGAATGAGTGAGCGTGAGAGTGATTGAGTGAGCGTGAGAGTGAATGAGTGAGAGTGAATGAGTGAGCGTGAGAAGGAATGAGTGAGCGTGAGAGTGAATGAGTGAGCGTGAGAGTGAATCAGTGAGCGGGAGAGTGAATGATTGAGCGTGAGAGTGAATGAGTGGGCGTGTGAGTAAATGAGTGAGCGTGAGAGTGAATGAGTGAGCGGCAGAGTGAATGAGTGAGCGGGACAGTGAATGAGTGAGCGTGAGAGTGAATGAGTGAGCATGAGAGTGAATGAGTGAGAGTGAATGAGTGAGCGGGAGAGTGAATGATTGAACGGGAGAGTGAATGAGTGAGTGGGAGAGTGAATGAGTGAGCGGGAGAGACAGAATGAGTGAGCGTGAGAGTGAATGAGTGAGCGGGAGAGTGAATGAGTGAGCGGGAGAGTGAATGAGTGAGCGGGAGAGTGAATGAGTGAACGGGAGAGTGAATGAGTGAGCGGGAGAGTGAATGAGTGAGAGTGTGTGTGTGTGAGTGAATGAGTGAGAGTGAGAGTGAATGAGAGAGAGAGAGTGTGTGTGTGGTGTGTGTGTGTGTGTGTGTGTGTGTGTGTGTGTGTGTGTGTGGGACGCGCTGGCATCACTACTTTTACGTCACATACTTTTTATGTACACATTTTTCTCCTTGTTTAGCCTTGTTTATGTTTACAACATTCATTTCACAATGTTTATTTTTCTTCCTTTGTAAATGTATAATGCTCTTGATGAACGAAAGACGAGTGATTGGAAGGGCCGAATGTAAGACGGGCCTGCGCGCCCAATTTGTGACCCTAATAAAGTTGATTTGATTTGATTTGATTTGATTTAACATCCAACCAACAGTTTGACAAGTTATTATACTCCCTAAAGGTAACATCCAAACCAAGTTTGATATGTTATTATACTCCCTAAAGGTAACATCCAACCAACAGGTTGACAAGTTATTATACTCCCTAAAGGTAACATCCAAACTAACAGTTTGACAAGTTATTATACTCCCTTAAGGTAACATCCAACCAACAGGTTGACAAGTTATTATACTCCCTAAAGGTAACATCCAAACTAACAGTTTGACAAGTTATTATACTCCCTTAAGGTAACATCCAACCAACAAGTTGACAAGTTATTATATTCCCTAAAGGTAACATCCAAACTAACAGTTTGACAAGTTATTATACTCCCTTAAGGTAACTTCCAACCAACAGGTTGACAAGTTATTATATTCCCTAAAGGTAACATCCAAACTAACAGTTTGACAAGTTATTATACTCCCTTAAGGTAACATCCAACCAACAAGTTGACAAGTTATTATATTCCCTAAAGGTAACATCCAAATTAACAGTTTGACAAGTTATTATACTCCCTTAAGGTAACATCCAACCAACAGGTTGACAAGTTATTATATTCCCTAAAGGTAACATCCAAACTAACAGTTTGACAAGTTATTATACTCCCTTAAGGTAACATCCAACCAACAAGTTGACAAGTTATTATACTCCCTAAAGGTAACATCCAACCAACAAGTTGACAAGTTATTATACTCCCTAAAGGTAACATCCAACCAACAAGTTGACAAGTTATTATACTCCCTAAAGGTAACATCTAAGCCAATAGGTTGACAAGTTATTATACTCCCTTAAGGTAACATCCAACCAACAGGTTGACAAGTTATTATATTCCCTAAAGGTAACATCCAAACTAACAGTTTGACAAGTTATTATACTCCCTTAAGGTAACATCCAACCAACAAGTTGACAAGTTATTATATTCCCTAAAGGTAACATCCAAACTAACAGTTTGACAAGTTATTATACTCCCTTAAGGTAACATCCAACCAACAGGTTGACAAGTTATTATATTCCCTAAAGGTAACATCCAAACTAACAGTTTGACAAGTTATTATACTCCCTTAAGGTAACATCCAACCAACAAGTTGACAAGTTATTATACTCCCTAAAGGTAACATCCAACCAACAAGTTGACAAGTTATTATACTCCCTTAAGGTAACATCCAACCAACAAGTTGACAAGTTATTATACTCCCTAAAGGTAACATCCAACCAACAAGTTGACAAGTTATTATACTCCCTAAAGGTAATATCCAACCAACAGGTTGACAAGTTATTATACTCCCTAAAGTTAACATCTAAGCCAATAGGTTGACAAGTTATTATACTCTCTAAAGGTAACATCCAACCAACAGTTTGACAAGTTATTATACTCCTTAAAGGTAACGTCCAACCAACAAGTTGACAAGTTATTATACTCCCTAAAGGTAACATCCAACCAACAAGTTGACAAGTTATTATACTCCCTTAAGGTAACATCCAACCAACAAGTTGACAAGTTATTATACTCCCTAAAGGTAACATCCAACCAACAAGTTGACAAGTTATTATACTCCCTAAAGGTAACATCCAACCAACAGTTTGACAAGTTATTATACTCCCTAAAGGTAACATCCAAACCAAGTTTGATATGTTATTATACTCCCTTAAGGTAACATCCAACCAACAGGTTGACAAGTTATTATACTCCCTAAAGGTAACATCCAAACTAACAGTTTGACAAGTTATTATACTCCCTAAAGGTAACATCCAACCAACAGGTTGAAAAATCATCATACTCCTTAAAGGTAACGTCCAACCAACAGGTTGACAAGTTATTATATTCCCGAAAGATAACTATGTGCTACCAATGCCAAACCTGGACAATGACAGAAAAAGAGAATGGAAAAATCACAACAACAGAAATGAGATTCCTGAGAAGAATACTCAATGTATCAAGAAAAGATCAGATCAGAAATGAAGAAATCAGGACTAAAGTAAGGGTTACAGCAGCGCGAGATTTTATTATACGACAGCAAATCACATGGTTTGGCGCAGGTCTGCATGGCCGAATGGATAAGAAAGGTGTTCTTAAACATCTGGTGTGCAGATGCGGAGGTTAGTGGTTCAACTGCTACACCGGACAGCTGGATTAAAATGTTGGCCTGTCGTCTTTGACTTAGGGACATAAATTACAATCGGAGTGGGTTCGCCTGATGGCGAGGGACACTGTTAATAGGGAAAGCTAATCCACACGCAAAATCCAGTCCAACACTACTATAAAAATAGTGTGCATACACTACGCTTGAGATCAACGCCAGCGAGCGCAAAAAAAGAAGAAAAAAACAACAAATGGTTTGGCCATGCAATTATGTTACCAACTCATAGCATACCACAACAAGCAATGATGTACAGACCAGATGGAAACATAGGAAGAGGTCGACCACGTAAACGATGGACGGAGGGAATAGCAGAGCCCACAGGAATATCGATACATGAAGCCCATAAGCGGGCACTCTATCGCTGTTTTATAATTCACCTCTGCACCGCAAGGTACATGATGAGATGAGATGAGAAAACAACCAACCAACAGGTTGACAAGTTATTATACTGCCGAAAGGTAACATCCAACTAACAGATTGACAATTACTATACTCCCGAAAGGTAACAACCAACAATCAACAACCAGAGTAACCGTGACATTATATCGTCATGGTTTCTCTGTAAAAGGAGGAAGAAAACATTTCTACGTGACGTGCTGTCTGGGCTTTAATACTATCACACACATAATAATAAAACTGACGTCATAGCCACGTACACAGCACATACATAAACAGTAAATAACACTGCATATACATAGCAAAGAACACAGCACATACATACACAGTAAATAACACTGCATATACATAGCAAAGAACACAGCACAAGTACATCACTGATCCCAGTTAATCAACTAACACAATCTTATTCACTCTTCGACTTCTAACCCACCATACCCTCATCCCCACTATCATTGCATCATTATCTTTCTGACCGACAAACCCTCGACTTGTGTGATTACACCATCACCTCTTCTATCCTACACTGTCCTTGTAATTCTTATTGCAATCTTAAATATTTCATTCTATCTTCTCTGTTTCTTCTCTGGTTGAGGAGCCCAATTCCTTGACGAAGT
>CAWUFQ010000354.1:250000-270165 GCA_963921405.1 Cepaea hortensis | reverse complement strand
ATAGCGTGGGTGGCTCAGGGTTGCCACTTTTCTTC
This sequence comes from Cepaea hortensis, assembly GCA_963921405.1. Taxonomy (NCBI): domain Eukaryota; kingdom Metazoa; phylum Mollusca; class Gastropoda; order Stylommatophora; family Helicidae; genus Cepaea; species Cepaea hortensis. The sequence continues at coordinate 270,130 of CAWUFQ010000354.1, read as the reverse complement.
GACGGAAGACATCTGAAGAGGGAACAAGCAACAATTAGAGATATCTGGACTGTGTAGGTGAACATCTACAAAAACATCCGCATGGGAAAATGACTGTCGCTTCCATCAATGATGTACTGTATATTTCGTGGGGGACTTTTGTGTTGATATTCTAGCGGCTGCATTATTCACGGGGAAATACTTTTACTATTTTTCCGCGGTTGTCTTTGGCGTGAACTGCATATTCGGGGAAAATGGTGTAGCTGGCATTGTCGCAAAACGGACTGGTTTTGCTTTGTGCAGTAATGTGCGGCGGCTGGTTTTGTGTTGACATTCTGGCGGTGGCATTAGGTACCGTGTACCTGTGCGAGTTGTTGGTTGTCGAGACTCCTGTCTTTTCCACTTTTCACATGGGGCAGTATGTGATATTCACTGGCACAGGAACGTGCATAATGGGAACCATCCGTTACTGTGAAATTATAACCTCGAATAACTAACTAACGCACATTACAACAATAAAACATCGCCCAATCAACAAAACACCACATAACAAACAAAACACCATTTAATCGCGCGCGCGCGCACACACACACACACACACACACACACACACACACACATTTTTAACATAAATGTAGAATAGCCTAAGAAAAAGAAGCTTTCCACTTATGAATAATAGTTTGTGCAATTTATGCTTGTCAAACAATGCGAGAACACATTTCTTAAGATCTATATCGAGCCAATCTAAAAGCTCTCCAAAACAATGCCACACAATGCCAAACACTCCCAGTCAATTTCAGACAATGCCGGACATTAACCAGGCAATGCTAAACACTCACAAACACTGTCAATTACTCCCAGACATTGCCAAAATCTCCGAGACAATGCCAATTACTCACACAAAATGCCCATTACTCCCAGACATTGCCAAAGTCTCTCTCCCAGACAATGTCAATAACTCCCAGACAATGCCAATTACTCACAGACAATGCTAAATATTCCAAGACGATGCCATACAATGCCAGCCAATGCCATATACTCCCAGACATTGGCAGACAATGCCAAACACTTCCAGGCAATGTCAAAACAATGCCAAACAATACCAGACACATCAGACAATGCCAAACAATAGCAGATAGTGGCAAGACAATTGTTTTTGTTTAATTGTGTATACTTCAGTCTATCATGTTGCATCCTTTATGTTACCTATGTTTCAGATACATTATCATTGAGTCTCACTGCACTCAACTGTTTCTTTCTTCTACTACTACTTGTGAACAAGATGTGCTGTCAAAGTAAGTCAAAATGGTTGTAAACATTATATGACATGTTATTCGCTATAGATAACTATTAACATCAGCACCATCCATAGACTAGCCATCTACAGGGGATGCAGAATCAGCAAAGTATTTCAGCTCGTTCCCTAAAATCCCGTATGTTCTGGAACGAAGATGAAGGACGTTCAGTAGAGTTTGTAAGTGCCGTATAGAACTGATACACTTCCATTGATGGGGAACGTAGACAATAAGCAGACCATCTGAGAAACATCTTATGGCTGGGAAAAATGTGGTTTCTAAGTAAAATGCAAAGGCTACCATGGATGGACAGAAAAACCAATGACCAATTCATTCATTCATTCATTCATTCATTCATTCATCCATTCATTCATTCATACAGTATCATGTTCTTTGCAGAACCTCGCTCCCATAAAAACCTTGTGGGAAACTTCTCGATCACACCCATCTGGAGATCATTCGCCACATCCTGCACCCATCTTCTCTTTGGCTTCCTCTTCTTCTCTTCCCAGGCATATACCTCTCCATTATTATTCTCTCCAAACGTTCATGAAGCTTCAAGTGACCAAAATATAAGGGGCGTTTATTTGAAATCCGTTCGTGCCACACCGCGTGTAATAGTGTACGTTGAACATGATCATGTCATAGTCATGTGATAAGTACTGAACAGTGAATACAATATAAAATGACACAAAGTAGTGCAGCTTTACATAACAGATTTACGACACATACAGGACGTTGCGGCGATTAGCCTTCATCAGCAAACAAACACATTCACAAACACAACATATAGTCAAGGAGATCGTCTGTGACTACATCAATAAGTGACCACAGGACGAGAAGAACAAAAGGATGAAAAAAAAAAATTAAAACAATGAAAAGAAAATGAGAATTTAAAAAAATGTGTTCATACTTACCTCACAGTTCCGATCTGTGAGTGACTCAGAATATCTCCGATGTATTCTTTTTATATCCAACCGACAGCGTTAGATGGAGGTTGATGACGGGGTGATGGGTGTTGCGGTTCAGTGAGCACATAGAAAGGAGGGGGGGGGGAGCAGGGGGGCAGGACGGTAACCAATCACTAACGAAGCATGAATGGGCGCAAGCATGATGTTAGTAGTAACCAAAATCACATTATGTGCTCACATATGTTATTTTGAGGCAATTCCTAAAGTCTGGGTGGACTGATATGCGTGAACGCACATACATACATACATATACACCGCTCAACAGACATTCATACATAGTGTACATGGGCATGTGCAAGGTATATATAAGAAGAGAGACAGAGAGAGGGGGGGGGGGGTGGAGGGAGGGAAAGAGAGACGAGGTGGGTATCATTCCTGTGATGTGCCTCATGGGGTATGCGGAGTAGGTAGGTCTACAAGTACGAGGCTTCACTCATATACTGTTCCCTATTAAATAGGGTAAGTAAGGTTGATTGTTATACCACGTATTATAAGATCATATCACCCAATGATTGTGTTATTGTGCATGTGTTATCTAGCAAACACTAGATAAGCTGCAAAAAGCCATCAAGAATAAACAACCCGGCATGCTTTCTCGCGGTGTGATTTTGTTGCACAATAATGCTCGTCCGCATGTCGCAAAGATTGTGCAGGAAGTATTAGCAAAGAACAAATGGGAAATTCTGCAACATCCAGTCTATAGTCCTGATTTGTCACCATGTGATTTTCATTTGTTCGGACCTTTAAAAAAAAGCTCTCAAGTGGCAACGATTTCACACAGATGCAGACTTTTATAAAGTGGGTTCGTCAAAAAGCTACTGAACTGAATGTTTAGTTCGAAAATGAGATGTCGATCTCATGTAAAATAATTCTCTGTTTGCAATTCCGTTGTTAGGGTCAAGGAGAGATGCATGAGAATGAATTCAAAAGTAGCATCTGTCCACAATATTTATGAATTCGGAATTGCTGATTTTCAATTCGGAAATACAGAAACAACAGAAACGTGGAGGCTATTAATTCAATCATGTGCTTCTTCATTGTATACTTTGGATGTTTCACACCATCGATTCTAGTAAATACGTCATTACTTCTAACTTATAATTAACTTTTATTCTAGAGTAATCTTAAACTCAAGTCACTAAGCTTTTGTGCATCGGCGGTGACGTCATTATTTTGGTTGTATTTATGGATAACACACATCCGGAAGATCAGCTGTACTATGTGGACTTTTGTGATGATCAAATCAAGGACTCCGACCAACACCAACAATTGTAAACAATTTGTCTTTTATAACAGATCATAATAAGATGAAATTCGTATAATCTTCAAGCAGATGTCAAATTATACTTCAACCAGATGCAAAAAAAAAAAAAACGGATTATGTAACAACAAGATAATTGGACAGTTCTGCAGCTGGGCAGAGAAGGGCACTCACTTGTCCTGACAGTCGGATTGGGCTGTCAAAGGTTGAGGTAACAGAACTCCATGTGGATGTGGAAGGCCAGGGGAAACCACCACATTATCTTCCCAAGTTTTCTTGACTAAACACACTTCAATGTCAGTAACCGACGTCAATGACTGTTTTAGGACATTCTCGTCCGGTCGGGAAAGTCAAGTGCCACGAGTGCCACCAAATCGTTATCCAAAGACTGAAGGCAGCATCTTTATTAAAACAAATAAGTTTAAAATAGGTACATGGAATGTTATAACGTTAAGTTAGCTTGGAAAGTTACACAATGTAATAAGTGAAATGGAAAGTATGAAATTGAATATTCTGGGTGTAAGTGAGATGAGATGGAAGGGATCAGGCAAAATTATAAACGAAAAACACACAATAATTTATTCTGGAGGGGATACACACGAAAAAGGAGTAGGGCTAATACTTGATAAACAAACAGCCAAATCAATTAATGGTTACTTCTGTATTTCAGACAGAGTTATTATGGTCATATTGAAAGGCAAGCCAATAGATATAAATATTGTACAAGTAAACGCACCAACAACAAGCAGTAGTGATGAAGAAATACAACATTTTTTACGATTAATTAGACATGGCAATGTCTCAAATTAAATCACAAGATATAAAAATAATACTATGTGATTTTAATTCAAAAGTAGGAAAAGGGAAAATGGCAGATGTAGTGGGGAATTATGGTTTAGGTACAACAAATGAACGAGGAGAAAAACTAATAGAATGGGCAAATAGCAATGTTATGATAATTGGAAACACTTGGTTTAAATTTAAATATTGAGCACAACCCACTACTGGCAACGCCGATCGCATTCTGGTATGAACCTAAGGCCTATCCACGTCAATATGGAAGCACTATACTCGAGTTTCGCCCTCATTTGAGCTCGTCAGTAGTGCATATCCCTGACCGGATCCGGAAACAGTCCCGGATCACGCGTGTGAAGCGGGTGTGTAACCACGCGGCACACACTGGACACACCAAATTATCACAACAGAACATCACAACGCTACCCATCGTAGGCTATGCCCAACTTGCTTGGTTTAAACACCATAAAAGACGACTTTACACGTGGAAAAGCCCTGATAAGAAAATACTTAACCAAATTGACTACATACTTATTAATAAAAGGTTTGGAAATGCGTTACTTAATTTAAAGACAATGCCTGGTGCTGACAGTAATAGTAATCATGTACCACTATGTGGTATAATAAAATTAAGACTGAATAGCAGGGAAAATGTGGTTAGGAACATGAGACTTAATAAAGTGGTTTTGAAGGTAGATAAAGAAATTCAAGAACAATACAGAGTGATTGTGAAAAATAGGTATAATGCAATAGCTAAAATACAGAATATAAACGAACAATGGGAAATGTTAAGGGATTCCATTGATCAAATGAGCAAAGAAATATTACCGGAGAGAAGCCAAAATGCTAAGAAAAAATGGATGACTGAAGAAATATTAAAGTTTATGGCCAAAAGAAAACCGAGTAAAAATGATAAGCATGCATATAATGAGATAAATAAAGAAATAAGAAATAATTGTGTGAAGGCAAAAGAATGTTGGTTAAATGAACAGTGCAAGAAAATTTAATTAAATTCTATTAAAGATACAAAAATATGCTCAAACAAATCAATGAGATTACAGGAAGAAATATAAAAATAAATACAGTTTGTTTAAAATCAAAAACAGGAAATATATTATTGGAGGAAGATGCTATAATGACGAGGTGGAATGAGTATATAAGAGACTTATATGATGGAGAAAGGGCATAATTAACAGAAGAAAGTAACTTAGAAGGTCCACACATTCTAAATGAAGAAGTTGATGACGCTATCAAGCATATGAAGAAAGGAAAATTAGCTGAGCCAGATGGAATCACAATAGAAGATTTAGAAGTAATGAGAGAATTTGGAGTAGATATATTAACCGAAATGTTGAAATATATTTATAGCAGTGGATATATACCAAGCGATATGTTGAAATCTGTATTTATAGCTCTACCAAAAAGACAACGAGCAATTGAATGCGAAGAGTTTCGAACAATTAACCTTATAAATCATGTCACTAAGCTTCTACTCAGAATTATAATGAGAAGAACATGGAAGAAAATAAAAATGGAAATTGGTGAAGAACAGTATGTATTTTTGGAAGGAAAAGGTACAAACAATGCAATATACACATTACGAACACTATTAGAAAGATCAGTGGAGACAAAGAAAGACATATATTTGTGCTTCATAGATTATACTAATGCAATTGATAAAGGAAAGCATGATGAACTGATTAAAATGTTGGAAGATATTAACATTGATGGGTAAGATCTCAGAATAATAAAAACTATTTACTGGAACCAAACAGCAGCAATTAAAATGGGAAATAAAGAAGGAAATTATGAACACATAAAGTTGGGAGTAAGAAACGGATGTGTTTTATCACCAGATCTATTCTCACTCTATAGCGAAGTAATAATGAGAGAGATCAAAGAAAAGCCAGGAATAATATTTGGAGGTTATAATATAAATAATATACGCTATGCGGATGACACAGTATTGATAGCGGATAATGCAACAGATCTACAACAATTTTTGACTTTGTAGTAACAGAGAGTGTAAAGAAAGGACTCTCCTTGAATATCAAGAAAACAGTAACAATGATGGTATCAAAGAAACAGGTGACACCCAAATGTGAAATAGAGATAGACGGGAAAATTCTTCACCAAGTGGATAGTTTTAAGAATCTAGGGACATTTATAATATCAGATGGAAGATGCACAACAGAGATCAAGAGCAGAATAGGGCAAGCAAAGGCTGCATTTCAAAAAATGAAGAATATCTTATGCAATAAGTCGCTATAATTGAATGTAAGAAATAGAGTGCCGAGGTGCTATATAGAACCTGTTTTGCTGTATGGCTGTGAATCTTGGAATATAAATGAACAAATTAGCAAGAGATTGGAAGCAACAGAGATGTGGTTCCTTAGACGAATGTTGCGAATTCCTTAGACTGCCAGAGTAACTAACGACGAATGCATTAAAGAGGCTGGCGAAACTAGAACTATAATATACAACAATAAGAAAGAGATAAACAGCTTTTTTTGGTCATGTGATGAGAAGAGAAACACCGGAGAACATCGTGACAACTGGAAAGATGGAGGGGAAAAGAGGCAGAGGCAGACCACGAAACAATAATTGATGGATTGCGACGGTGGCATGGAGGAATATCAACGACAGAGTTGATCTAGAAAACCAAGGACTGAGATCTGTGGAGAGTCATGAACGCTTACGCCAGTCGGCACGGCACTTGATAATGATAATGCAGACGTAATAAACGCGGCAAACACTTGGTTCAGTGAGCAACCATAATCGTTTTTTCCGGACGGCATTCGATGCCTACCTAAGCAATGGGATGCTTACCTGAATGCCTACGGCGACTTCTTCTGACCAACCCATGGTGCATAATTCATTCAAACTGAATGCTTTGTTTAATTCTAACACACCTGTTAATGTTTCTTTTATGCTTTTGTAATAAAGCTTTCATGCTTTTGACGTAAGCTGTGTGTAACAGGATGGCCTCGGTTGTTGTGAATGAACACAAGCCCCGAGGAATCGCAGTCACTCACGTGTATACTAACCCCACGGGTTGGACAGGTAGATACACTGATACTACTATTACTGACCCCCTGTGCAATGTCACACGAGTTATACGTCTATAAGCCCCTCCCAGATTCTAGACCTCTACCGTCTACCCTCTACCTAGGGACATTAACCCCTCAGGCATCGTCCAAGACCACACACAATAAATGTAGAGAAGACATGTCAATAGTTAAAAATTTAATGTACACTATAGACACAGGTAGGAATAGAACGACCTGATAGGAGAGGATCTATGTACAATATAGATAATAGGTTAGAGAAAGAGTCAGAGATGCTCCCAAAGTCATCCCTAGGCGTAGCAGAAAATTTGCGGGGAGTTTCCGTCGAGTCAGTCCAATAGACTCACCCGGCTTCCCCTCCCCCAGCACTGTTGTCTGGAAACTTGTGGACTTCTCTGCCACAAGCACCCAGTGGTCATATAATGGGGTTGGCCATCAGACCCCCGATGACTGGACTGATATCACACTACAATAGTTCTGAGAATAGTCAATTGCTACGGTCCCTATGACTGCAGTCTGAATGGGAGACCCTCGACCCTGAGGTATCCCCTGATGAACCTTGACAATAGCTGAATACATAGTTCTGCAACATTCACTAAATTGTCAATTGATGATGCACCCCTGGTTGGGCGACGTTGATTCTCAATAGCATGGCTATAATAGATTATCTAGGATAAAGCATTTCATAATGTCCGATCAATTTCAAGTGCATATTCTACACTCTGGTAGATGACAACTGAATAGATCACTGTAACTCAAGATTGACCGGACTCCACCTGAGTCTGGTCCAGAACAATGGTATTCATCATGTTAACACAGTGTCTAATGGCATAAGAACAGTATAGAACACGCTAATATCTTCTTCCATTTTCTTACGAAGTCTTCCCATTATGATTTTTAGTAGAATTTTACTCGCATGACTGATCAGGGCAACAGTTTTTGGTATTGGAATGAAGATAGTTCTCTTGCAATCTTTGGACACACACACAAACACACACACACACACAAACACACACAAACACACACACACACACACACACACACACACACACACACATATATATATATATATATATATATATATATATATATATATATATATATATATATATATATATATATATATATATATATATATATATATATTAGGGATGCGAGCGATTAATTTAAATGTAATAGTTAACTGTTGAAAAATTAACGAGTAATTAATAGTTAAGTTCGTTTAAAGCAAAACATTTATAGTCACATAGTTGCCTGTCACAGTCCTGCACTCAGGCAAACCTCATCTGTACCTCACAAATAATAATAATATGCACAGATGTTTTCTCTACAATATTTATTCAGGCAAACCTGACAATTCTCTAAGGCGTTCTTTGCCTGTACATAAATAGAGAATACTTATTAATCACATTACACAATGTATGAATTCACAACACACTCTCGCTAAACATTGCATGCGTTCATAAACAATAACTTAGAACAACGTCCAGTCAGAAAGCCGTCTGTCCCCCGTCTGTCTTAACTCAGCTCGCAGCTTGCCTACGCGGTCAAGCTCCCTCTTGGGGTGCGTGCTAATTCATTTACACGCAGCACTATCGTCTCTGCCTTCTAGAGTTCTGTTCTACGTCACGTCTACGTCTGCCGCCCCCTATTCCTGGGTCGGTCCCTCTATTGTCCTAACTATAACACGTTAGTGTTCCCACCCGAGTCTAGTCATATCTGTTATTACGTCCTGGCTTGGGTGCTGTCTCTATTCAGTCTATACCTTTATAGACGTCCTGTCTCTATGTCCTATAAGTCCTCACCCCTCTACTGTCACTAGTCTGTCTCAGTACAGTGTAGGACCTTGACATTCTCCCGTCGTCCGTCGTTTTGCGTCACTAGATTAATGTAGTATTTGACGCAATGTCGTCGTAGCATATAAAATTAGTCTGATCTAATTTAGTCAAGGGGTACACTGTTCTAATCTACGGTCCACTTCTGTCTTTCAATAAGTCTGGTCACAAGTTGTTGTATCCAGCTACTGGTTATAGATCAGCTTCACACATCTCCACTCTAAACAAGAGTCACTACATTACTCTCTTGGGAGCTGTGTTGAACCAGGGCGCGTTAACAAAACTCAGCCCCTCAAAATATTGATTGACCAATATCCCAAAAACAAATTGCTCCTGTTAAGGATGCAATAGATGAATATAATTCATGGCTCCCGTGAAATGTACTTTCACTTCTCTTGTTAGTTGTGTGTATGCTGATGTTCGCCTATCTTGCTTTCGCGTGTAGCTAAATATTCAACTTGCCCTCCCACTCATTGTAAGTCTGTGGTGTCCCTTTCATCAAGTGTTCCATCCCTTAGAAATCAACTGCTGTTTGTAAATTTATCTGTTTGTATTCCTGGTTGTCTGCGTGTAAATATTTAATTTATATGTGTTGCAATCATGAACATAACCCTATGCCCATAATTGATGTATTAAGGTTTTCGAGCATCACGGATAGGCCAATGTTCGTCATAACGTAATGCGTATGCTTAATTCATGACGCATTCCGCCAATCCGGGATCCTAGAAAACAACTATTGCTTCGATGCAATAGTGGCTGCAACACACATGAAACTACACACATCACATGGCTTACACAGAGGACGCGGACGAGTCATAAAACACATGTGTGCGAAAAAATGCACAAATCTTCATTCCAATATTTTACTTCTCTCATTCGTCCGTTTACTCATCTCATTCTTCACTTTCTCGCACATTGTCATTCATTTTTTTTTTTTTAAATGTATTTGTAATGACAAATTAAAATGGGCTCGTTCTAAACAATACGGAGCCAAAATTAAAGTAGATTTCTCTATCACTATGTTATATACAATTTTGAATGTGTTGGATAAGGCAATATAGTGAAAGCTAACTAAATGTAAATGTTTCTAACTAATCTAATGTCTAATTGGTTATACCAGTCAATCAATTGACGGTGTCTAACGTTAATATCATTCTACACTATGATGCTTAAGAAACTAACTAAGGTATATAATCTAAGTTAAAAAAATGACTACTAAGGGAGGTAAGTTAACTAAATGTTGGTTTATGATGTAAAGTAAAGAAAAGTATGTTATTAAATAAATAGAGGATGTTATTAACTTAAATAATACAACTAATCTATTTAAGTAAATGATAATTGTAATAAACAAGTTAATTTAAATTAAGTAAATGAATAATGACTGATGTTAAATCTAAGTATATAATTAAATAAACTATCAATGTGTGGATGTTTCTAAGGGAAGGTAATTAACTAAAATAAACACTTTAAGAAAAATGTGTTAGTTCCCTTAAATAAATTAATATCAATGTTTCTAAATCTATTTCTAAATTAATCTATTTTATTTCTAACTCAATCTAAATATATTACCTCGCCGTTTTAATTGGCTTCATTGGTAGTAGTCTCAATAGAGAACTATTTAATCTAATCTAATTATCTAAATATACATAAAATATACATTTATAACTATAAAACTACTGTAAAGGTGTCTAATCTAATTAAATAATAATATAGCTGCAATTGTTTTAAATAAGCTCACAGTTGGAGTATTAGTGGTTCTTCTATTACTACTAGTTCTACTACACTGAACCACTCAATAGCTTTAATGCAATCTCATTAAAATACTATACTAATAATATTACATACATGTTATATGCACAGACATGTTATACAATCACTAAACTAACTAACTAATTGTAGGTCCAGGCGATGGTGATCACGATGTGTCGCTCCTCTGGGTTCTTCCTTACGATCCTTTATATACAATGTTAACTGCACTCTAAGTGACTCTGTAGCGTATAACAATATGTTCACCATAGTCTCACAGTTTATATGTCCAGGTAGCCTCTATAATGTAATGTTCTTGGTATATGGCATTACTAGAGTTCGTGGTAAGTTCACGTGTTAATATTTACTTTATCTTATCTTTTACCACTACTAGCACAGTACATATGTGAGCTACTTAGTGCTTAATGTAGATACTTATGGCAGTGCTACATCTGCCTTCTCCATCACTTCAATACCGGATGGTCTCGTCAAAAGGTCTGCAAGGTTATTATTACTTCCTTTAATGTGTTTAATGCTGAAGGAGTAATTCTGGAGAATCAAAGCCCAGCGATAAATTCTGTTGTTTTTCGGCTGACTTTTCTCCATAATTAAAAGGGGGGAGTTGTCGGTCTGTACTGTAAAGTGAGTTCCAGCTAAGTATGTATGAAGCTTAGTTATACAATATACAATAGCGAGAGCTTCCAACTGAGAGACATCATACCGTGCTTCAGCTTTTGTAAGCTTCCGGCTCAAATACACGATAGGATGAAGGATCTTTTCGTGTTCTTGGAGTAGTACACCAGAGATCGTTGTTGCACTGGCGTCACATCTAAGAATATATTGCAACTCAGGATTAGGCAAGCGTAAGATGGGAACTCTGCTGAACATGTACTTTAATTCTGACATAGCATTCTGCAAAACAGCATCTTGAACGTTTATCTTCGCAGAAGATTTTAATAGGTCCGAAAATACACACGTTATTTGTGCCAAATTGGGGATAAATTTGCTGTAATAATTTACTAGCCCCAGCAAGCTTCTTACTTGCTTTTTTTGTTGTTGGAATAGTAAGATTCAGAATTTTAGTAATAATTTTGTTGTCGGTTTTTAACTGCCCATTGGAAATTGTGTGGCCAAGGAACTCTATCTCCTCCAACGCCAACTCGACTTTTGCCGGTTTTACTGTCAGTCCAAACAACTTTATTCTGTCGAAAACGCGTCTTAAAGTTTGTAGATGTGTTGTCCAGTTTGTCGTATGGATGCATATGTCATCAATGCATGTTTGAACATTTATTACTCCATGGAGAAGTTCCCTAGTGAGGCGGACAAAGGTGGCAGGTGCATTTCGAAGTCCAAAAGGAAGAAAAAGCCACTCATACAGCCCTAAAGGTGTAGCAAATGCAGTAAGATGAACAGAATGTTTTTCCATCGGGATCTGCCAGTATCCTTTCGTCAGGTCGAGTTTAGAAAAGATGATAGATGCTGACATATTTAGGATCAGATCGCCACATGATGGGATAGGCTCTGCGTCAATTTTAGTGATAGAATTTAATTTCCTGTAATCTATGCAGAGTCTCATGGTGGAATCCTTCTTTTTTACCAGAACTATTGGAAATGAATACTCAGACTGGGATTTCTGGATTATCCCACATGCTTCTAAGCTAAGAATTTCTTTGTCTAAATTTTCCCTATAGTTCAGAGGGATAGAATAAGGTCGACCTTTGATTGGAGTATCATCTAGGAGAACAATGGAGTGTTGTATCCTATCTGTCCTACCTGGTGTGTCTGAGAAAATTTCCTTGTATTCTGTTAGTAATGCTGTTGTTTGCTGTTTCTGTTCGTCTGTCATCGTAGGCCCTAAATGTATGTTGCTGAATGTTGTGTTGCTTTCTAACGTCGGTACTGGTAATTCAAAGTCATCTTCTTCTGTTTGGTTAATGACTGTGGCTGAAATGTGTTCGTCTTCTATATCGTTCACTAATGTGTTTGTTATTTGTTCGTCTGACGTCTGGTTTATTTGTATCGTTGCGTCCTGTTGGTCTTCAGTCTCCTGTTGTTGTCTCATGTAATACGGTTTTAACATGTTGATATGAAATATCTTGAGTTTGTTGTTCAAGGATATCTCATAGTCAACTTCTGAAATCTTTCTCACCACTTTAAATGGCCCTTGCCATGAAGTCAATAACAAATCACTCTTATTCGGCAATAGTAACAAAACATCCTGATTAGGTTCAAGTTGCAAGGTTTTTGCACCTTTATTAGCGTAATGCCGATACACCTCACCCTTCTGTTCCAAAGATGTTTTTGCTAAAATACATGCTTTCATGATTTTATCACGTGTCTCTGTGACTACCTCGTATGGTGATAGAGGTTGTGGAGTGTCTGAGGTGTCTGTTATCATCTGATGGTAGATTTGAAGGCCCCGTAAACTAACTCAAACGGTGAGAAACCCGTACTCGATTGCGGGACTTCTCGGTAAGCAAACAGCACTGTTGGCAACAGTGTATCCCAGTCAGTTGGGTTCTCTGCTGTTACTTTTGCAAGCATGTGTTTCAGGTCTCCGTTAAGTTTATCCACGATACCATTCGCCGCTGATCGATATGGACTTGTGAAACATTGCTTGATTCCTAACAATTTTGTAAGAGCTTGCGTCGCAGCAGATATAAACTGAGTTCCCCGGTCGGATAGAATGGTCTTAGGGAACCCGAAACGGGAGAAAAGGTGTAGAAAAACGTTCGCTACATCTTTGGAACTGATGTATTTTAAGGGCACAGCTTCTGGCCACCGGGAACCGAAATCCACAAGAGTTAGAATATAGCGATTTCCTTTAGTGTATACATGATTCAGTGGTCCAACTATGTCTACAGATACACACTCAAAAGGTCGTGAGGCTAGAATGGTGGGCTGTACCTCTGCTGTGACATGTTTACCTTTCTTAACTAGGTGTTGACATATCGTACAGGTTCGACAGTATTGTTTTATGTCGCTACAAAACTTCGGCCAGTAAAAATGTGCTAACACTCTGGCTCTGGTCTTTTCGTACCCCATATGGCCAGCAAACGGCGAATCGTGTGCGATTCGTAAGATTGTTGGACGGTGTTTCGTTGGAAGAACCGTTTGCTGGATTTCTAGGTTATTCCTTTTGTATAGTCGTGTTAGAATTTCATTCTTTAGTTTAAACTCCCATGATGCATTCTTCGTACTTTTTGGTTTATGACCCAACAATTTAAAATACGGAGCTATCGATGGATCAGCGCGTTGCGCTCGTATGAACTCTTGTTTGGTGTTGTTGTCCACTGTACCACTGGGTGAGGTCAGATGTAATCTTTCTATGTGTATGTCGTCCTGTTCTTTACTAGTTCTCGACCTAGTAATTGCATTAGCCTGCTGTAAAAAGGTTTCTCTCCAGGCTGTTATCTCGTCAGTGGTACGCTTCTGCAGCTGTGGCGAACGGCCAATTATCAGATCTGCACATGGTTTTTCTAAGACCGCGCACGTAAAGGTGCCAGTCAAAAAAGGTGTGTTTATATTAGCTCTGGCTAGCGGGTATGTCTCTATTGTGCCAGAAAAAGTGCGGCAAATTACTGTTTCACCCGTGTAATCTTCTGGCTTGGCCAGTTCTTTTTTTAAACCGATTAATGTGCTGCCACTATCAAGCAGGAGTTTACATGGAATGTTATTGACTATTCCGTGGTAGAATTTCAAACTGCCTCTGGAGGCTACTTCCGCGTTTGCATTTTCTAATGAACACGGGACTGTGTTCTCACATTTCAGTTTCCCATTATCATGAAACTGGTGGCATGTTGTACAACTACTGTAATCTAGTACATCAGCTGCTGATGCTACATTGTCTTCATTCTCACACATTTCTTCCAGATCACTTCCACTCTCTGACGATGACTCAACTAATGCTGCATTCACCGCTTTCAACTTCTTTCTTCCCATACACGCAGAGGAATAATGGCCAAAACAATGGCAAAAGAAGCATTTAACAGCACGTCTAAAGGTTTCTCTCTTAGACTGCTGTTTCTTTATGACCATCTCTAAGTGTTCTGGATATTTCGGGTTCTTATCACACATCGAGTATTCTGGATGTTGAAATCTACAATAAGGACACTGTTGTACATTGCCTCTTTGCTTTTACCTAATTTTGAATGGTTTTTGTGGTCTTCCCATAGCAGCAGCTACAATCTCACTTTCTTCAGTAATAGACTTAAACACATCCCTGTTTGAAGAAAAATAGGCGGAACCCCGTTTCTCAAGCTCTTCAATGGAATCTACATCTGACTGTTGCAAAAATTTGGCAAAAGGACTAGGAATAGTGGAAATAATTTTGTCCATAATTATGAGATCCCTAAGTTTGTCATAACTGTTGTTAATTTTAGAAGCTTTAAGCCATTTATTACATACATCTTGCACTGTTGAGACGTAGTCAATGAAGGTTTGATTGCTCTTAGGCTTTAGCTTGGAAAATTGAATCCGGTACCCTGGGGCGTCTAAGAGGAAATGCTGCATTACCCTTTGATGGATGTATTCGTAGTTGTTTCTAAGGTCTTGGGGAATGGACTCTATTACCTTTAAGGGCTCCCCCGACAAATTCTTCATATAGATTAATGCCCAATGTTCTTTCGGTATTTCCTTGGCCTTTAGCTGGTATTCTACGTTTTCTGACCATGCTGAGATGGAATCCCCTTGGCAGAATGGCTTTATGATCCCTTTGTACTTAGCAAACTTATTTTCTTCTTGCTTACTTTTCATTTTTGTAGTAGTTATATGGACATGAGACTCGATTTCGAGCTCCTTCATTTTAATCTGTGTTTGACTTTCAATTTCCACTTGTTTTAATCTATTCGTCTCAGCTACCTCTTGTTGTTTTAACTTAGTACCTTCCGCTATCTTGGCGAGTTCCTTCTGGTGTAACCGTTCTTTTGCCCTTTCATCTCTGTCTGCTGCAGCTGGTCTATCAGTATGTTCTCTAAATTCAGACTTTGCCCATTTCTCTAGTTTATCTCCACTGCAACCTAGTGCTACCCCCGCATCTATACACTCCTTAAGTGTAGACATGGTTAATGTTTATATTTCACACACTCTTACATACAATACTGATGACTTGTAAAATGCTTGATTTATGGTGAAAATGAAACCCAAAAAATGTAGATGCTGTTTTACTTTATGCACGTCACAATTATATGTATTTATCTGATCAGTTGAATATGATCAGGATCTTTCTTTCAGTTGGGCGAGAATGCTACTTTCAGCTAGATGTCACCAATTCTGTGCACATCCTGACGTGTAGAGCGCAAACAATTAGCATTTTCTTACATGAATGATTATTACAGAAGTTAATAAAATGCACTCCAAGTTTTCTATACTTGTTTCCTGTAGAAACTGGAATGAGGTATATTAACTTTAAATTAATTAATTAATATTTGTCGTCATGTCTTGTCTGTCGTAAAGTTCCCAAGTTTGACCTTCAACTGAAACGTTTGTAACAACAATCGTTAACACATCACAATACATTACATTCCACTGCGATCAATATCGTTACGCTAACAAACTTGCGACGGCAATCAGGTCACTGCCAGGTCACTTTGCGTACTTCACCAACTTTTATTCTGACATTTTTCCCCGCTGTGATTTATTTACACAAGCACTTTTAGTTTTAACTCAATGATACATCAGTGTCGTAATTTTATTTCTGCACCTCACACATCTGGATATACGTTTACATACTGGTGCAGTGTCAGATACTTTTTACTCCCTGCATTTCAGCACTTTGGGTATGGGTTTATTTCCGTGACTTCTGACACCAAAAGCGGGTTGCCTGTCACAGTCCTGCACTCAGGCAAACCTCATCTGTACCTCACAAATAATAATAATATGCACAGATGTTTTCTCTACAATATTTATTCAGGCAAACCTGACAATTCTCTAAGGCGTTCTTTGCCTGTACATAAATAGAGAATACTTATTAATCACATTACACAATGTATGAATTCACAACACACTCTCGCTAAACATTGCATGCGTTCATAAACAATAACTTAGAACAACGTCCAGTCAGAAAGCCGCCTGTCCCCCGTCTGTCTTAACTCAGCTCGCAGCTTGCCTACGCGGTCAAGCTCCCTCGTGGGGTGCGTGCTAATTCATTTGCACGCAGCACTATCGTCTCTGCCTTCTAGAGTTCTGTTCTACGTCACGTCTACGTCTGCCGCCCCCTATTCCTGGGTCGGTCCCTCTATTGTCCTAACTATAACACGTTAGTGTTCCCACCCGAGTCTAGTCATATCTGTTATTACGTCCTGGCTTGGGTGCTGTCTCTATTCAGTCTATACCTTTATAGACGTCCTGTCTCTATGTCCTATAAGTCCTCACCCCTCTACTGTCACTAGTCTGTCTCAGTACAGTGTAGGACCTTGACACTCACATTATAATCGTATTTGTCAAAAATCGAAATAACACTGGATTGTCTTGTTCATATGTCACATAATAACCAACTATGCAAACAGACGAGTATGCTGACCGTATTTGGTTCAAGTGACGAGCGCGTCTTATTAACAATATAACCAGCAGAGCTGAACAATCGTTCACATGGAACTGAGGTTGCCTGTACGCACAGAATGGTCTTTGTAAGGAATGTGAATTTTGGATATCGATGTTCATTAAGTTTCCACCAATCTAGAGGGTCAACCATTTCAGCAATTTTCTTCTCCATTTTATAACGTAACAATTCATCAGCAAAGCTGTCGACGTGATCTTCCATGTCTGAGTCAGACTCCATTAGCTTATTATACTTTTCATTTGGTTCACATATAGTTTCATTGTCAATGTCAGTATCATTCGTTGCAGCAGTCTCCATCTACACATCATTAACATTGGCTGCTATTTGTTGTTCAGTAGACGACCAAGTTCGTTCTTTTGCATCTTTTGACAAACACTTCAGGTATCTGTAGCATGGATCAAGTGCTATTGCAATCTGTAGTATTTCAATACTTGTCATATTCGCTACACGTTCACTGAAGTCATTAATACATGCTGCATTAAACTTAGCTATGTAGCCCGGATAATCATCGTATACAGTCATATGCTTTGTCAACTATGAAAGCAGTCGCATTACACAGCTATATGAAACATAATCTTGACCGCCAAGCAGGACCGTGGTCTGATAGAATAAGTCCAAAACATTGACATATTTCGAAACCTTCTTCCAATCCGAATCTGACAGTTTTGGACCTTTGTATTGCTTCTATTCATCTGACATGTAGCCAATTAATTCTTCTAAGGCCTGTAGAAGACTCTTTAGCATAATAAAAATACTGTTCCATCTTGTTGGTACATCTTGCTGCAGCTTATACAGTGGTGACTCAGTACAATTTTGCAACTTGGTTGTTTGCAGCACTGTGTTTAAAATGTCCGACAATTTTTCAACATTTGGCAAACAATGTTTCAGTATCAGCGGCTTTAAATCCATGTAATATGCTCAGTTGTAAGCTACGAGCCAAACAAAGAATATGTGCGACACTGGATGTATCAACAGCTGAAACCATATTTCTGGCATTGTCTGTAACTAGAGCCTGAATACTGTTTGTTATATGCCAGTCTATTATAAACTGTTTAAATAACTGGGCAACACTGTCAGAATAATGACGTTCAACAACATTCACGCATTCAAGAACAATATTTAAAAAAAAAATTCCAGTTATCGGCCATCAAATGACCAGTAATTCCACAATAGCTTTCGTTACCTAGAGATACTCACAATTCAGATATTAACGAAATTCCTCTTGCGTTTTTCACAGATTCTTTAACAATTTGAATCTTGCTGTTATACTTAGCAGTCAACAGTTTGTCAATAGTGCGGCGGGAAGGTAGCTTATATTGAGCATTTTGCAATGCTGTGCCTAATACTTGTTGAAGGTAGTCGTCATCTACTATTGATATTGGACTGCCACTACTATTCTTATAGCATATTCTTATATATTCTTAATGAGCACGGCAAGGCATGTAGAGCACCCTGGTCATCCACTGCACCTGTTTTCGTCTCCAGTCGTCTCGACTTGTCTTGCCACTGGACTCAGAAGGAATCAGGCGAGAGAGTGAAGTCGACGAATTGCGCAACTCTTCTTCACTTTAATCCAATTCATCGCGCAAGTCATTCTTAATCCAACGTAATATATCACTTTCAAGCCCTGTGGCGATGGGCGAGCGGCGAAGCGGCAGGCGTGGGTACGCTGGCAGCCGTTGTCGCAGACCTGCACACAGGCGGCTCAAGCCATATGTTCGTCGTCTACTGACCGGAGTAGCAGTGGGATTCGGCAGCCCCCTGAGCGACTGAGCAGCCCTCTATGGGAACACACTGCTCACCTCCATAGCATGAGGAAGGGCTAGAAAAGGTGCCCTAAACATTGTCTGCTCCATCACTACCTAACCAGCTAGCCGCGGTTGGTGGGTACCCTAAACTGCGGTGGACATGCAAACAGAAAAAACAGGTAAAGCTAAAAGAGCTAACCATATTCCCTTAACAATCGGAACTTGGAATGTACGCACTCTACTTGATAGAGGCGGACATGCAACATAATGTTTCAGCTTTCTCACATGCCTGTGCCAACTTTGGGCTCAATATCAATTTGGAGAAAACTGTAGTTATGTACCAGCCAGCACCAGGGAATAATCACACTGTGCCGAATATCAAAGTGAATGATCATGGACTAAGTGTTGTTGGCAAATTCACCTATCTTGGCAGCACTGTGTCACAAGCTGCCACAGTTGATGATGAAGTGAATGCAAGAATCTCCAAGGCCAGTGCGGCCTTTGGCAGACTGTACAAGAATGTATGGGACAGAAATGGAATAAGCATGCAAACAAAGCTGAAACTCTACAAAGCAGTTGTATTATCCACACTGCTATACGCTTGTGAAACCTGGACTGTTTATCAGCGACACGCTAGGAAATTAAACCACTTCCACACAGTCTGCCTTAGGAAGCTATTGAAGATTAAATGGCAAGACAAGATCCCAGACACTGAAGTCCTAGAAGGAGCGTCCATGCCCAGTATCAACACTCTACTAATGAAGAATCAGATTCGCTGGGCTGGTCACTTGACTCGCATGCCAGATCCCAGGTCTCCCTAAACGAATTTTTTACGGCGACTTGCGTCGTGGTAAACGCTCCCAGGGCGGCCAG